>JAPZAG010002646.1:0-15195 GCA_027475135.1 Bactrocera correcta | reverse complement strand
GAAAGTCGACTTTATACCTAAATATAAGATTACGGAATTCATCGAAATACTCTCCCGTTATGCCGTTATGGCTTTATATCACCTTCATTACGTTAAAGAAAGTTAATTAACTTAAATATGTTAAACTAATGATTTGAAGATTTTCGATATCGATTGCTAATTGTGTAAATATAAGAAAGTCGACTTTATACCTAAATATAAGATTACGGAATTCATCGAAATACACTCCCGTTATGCCGTTATGGCTTTATATCACCTTCATTACGTTAAAGAAGCTTTATTCACTTAAATATATTAAACTAATGAGTTGAAGCATTTCGATATCGATTGCTAAGTGAGTATATACAAGAAAGTCGACTACATATCTAAATATAAGATTACGGAATTCATCGAAATACACTCCCGTTATGCCGTTATGGCTTTATATAAATTTCAGTACGCTAAAGAAGGTTAATTTACTAAAATATGCTAAACTAATGATTTGAAGCATTTCGATATCGATTGCTAAATGTGTATGTACAACAAAATCGATTTTATGCCTAAATAAAAGTTTACGGAATTCACCCAAATATACTGCCGTTATGCCGTTGTGGCTTTATGTAAACTTCGGTAAGATAAAGAAGGTTAATTAACCTAAATATGCTAAACCAGTTATTTAAAGCTTTTCGATATCGATTGCTAAATACAAGAAAATCGACTTCATACCTAAATATGAGATTACGGAATTCTTATAAATGCACTGTCGTTATACCGCCATGGCTTTATATTACCTTCATTACGTTAAAGAAGGTTAATTAACTTAAATATGTTAAACTAATGATTTGAAGATTTTCGATATCGATTGCTAAATGTGTAAACACAAGAATATCGAATTTAAGATTACGGAATTCTTCTACATGCACTGTCGTTATGGTGCCATGGCTTTATATCAACTTCATTACGTTAAAGAAGATTAATTAACTTAAATATGTTAAACTAATGATTTGAAGCATTTCGATATCGATTGCTAAATGAGTATATACAAGAAAATCGACTTTATACCTAAATATAAGATTACGAAATTCTTCGAAATGCGCTGCCGTTATGCCGTTAAGGCTTTTGTAGACTTCAGTAATATAAAGAGGGTTAATTAACTTATATATGTTAAACTAATGATTTGACGCATTTCGATATGGATTGCTAAATGAGTATATACAAAAAAATCGACTTTATACCTAAATAGAGGATTACGGAATGCTTCTAAATGCACTGCCGTTATCCCGTTAAGGCTTTTGTAGACTTCAGTAGAATAAAGAGGGTTAATTATCTTAAATATGTTAAACTCATGATTTGAAGCATTTCGATATCGATTGCTTAATGTGTATATACAAGAAAATCGACATTATACTTAAATATAAGATTACGTAATTCTTCCAAATGTACTGTCGTTATGCCGCCATGACTTTGTATCACCTTCATTACGTTAAAAAAGGTTAATTAACTCAAATATGTTAAACTAATGATTTGAAGAATTTCGATATCGATTGCTAAATGTGTAAATACAAGAACATCGACTTTATACCTAAATATAAGATAACGGAATTCTTCTACGTGCACTGCCGTTATACCGCCATGGCTTTATGCCAACTTCAGTTCGTTAAAGAAGGTTTATTAACTTAAATATGTTAAACTAATGATTTGAAGCATTTCGATATCGCTTGCTAAATGTGTATATACAACAAAATCGACTTTATACCTAAATATAACATTACGGAATTCTTCTAAATGCACTGCCGTTATGCCGCTATGGCTTAATATCAACTTCAATACGTTAAAGAAGGTTAATTAACTTAAATATGTTAAACTAATGATTTGAAGCATTTCGATATCGCTTGCTAAATGTGTATATACAACAAAATCGACTTTATACCTAAATATAACATTACGGAATTCTTCTAAATGCACTGCCGTTATGCCGCTATGGCTTTATATCAACTTCAATGCGTTAAAGAAGGTTAATTAACTTAAATATGTTAACCTAATGATTTGAGGCATTTCGATATCGCATGCTAAATGTGTATATACAACAAAATCGACTTTATACTTGAATATAAGATAACGGAACTCTTTTAAATGCACTGCCGTTATGCCGTTAAGGCTTTATGCAGACTTCAGTAAGATAGAGAGGGTTAATTAACTTAAATATGTTAAACTAATGACTTGAAGCATTTCGATATCGATTGCTAAATGTGTAAATACAAGAAAATCGCCTATATACTTAAATATAGGATTACGGAATTCTTCTACATGCACTGTCGTTATGCAGCCATGGCTTTATATCACCTTCAATACGTTAGAGAAGGTTAATTAACTTAAATATGTTAAACTAATGATTTGAAGCATTTCGATATCGATTGCTAAATGTTTATATACAAGAAAATCGAATTTATACCTAAATATAAGATAACGGGATTAATCTAAATGCACTGCCGTTATACCGTTAAGGCTTTATGTAGACTTCAGTAAGCTAAAAAATGTTTATTAACTTAATATGTTAAACTAATGATTTGAAGCATTTCGATATCGATATCTAAATGTGTATATAAAAGAAAATCGACTATATACCTAAATAAAAGATTAGGGAATTCTTCTACATGCACTGCCGTAATGCCGCCGTGGCTATATGCCAACTTCAGATCGTTAAAGAAGGCTTATTAACTTATATATGTTAAGCTAATGAGCTGAAGCATCTCGATATCGATTGCTAAATGTGTATATACAACAAAAGACTTTATACCTAAATATAAGATTACGGAATTCTTCTTAATGCACTGCCGTTATGCCGCCATGGCTTTATATCAACTTCAATACGTTAAAGAAGGTTAATTAACTTAAATATGTTAAACTAATGATTTGAAGCATTTCGATATCGCTTGCTAAATGTGTATATACAACAAAATCGACTTTATACCTAAATATAAGATAACGGAATTCTTCTACAGGCACTGCCGTTATGCCGCCATGGCTTTATATCAACTTCAATACGTTAAAGAAGGTTAATTAACTTAAATATATTAAACTAATAATTTGAAGCATTTCGATATCGCTTGCTATATGTGTATATACAAGAAAATCGACTTTATACCTAAATATAAGCTAACGGAATTCTTCTACATGCACTGCCGTTATGCCACCATGGCTTTAAGCCAACTTCAGTTCGTTAAAGAAGGTTTATTGGCTTAAATATGTTAAACCAATGAGATGAAGCATTTCGATATCGATTGCTAAATGTGTTTATATACAAAATCGACTTTATACCTAAATATAAGTTTACGGAATTCTTCGAAATGCACTGCCGTTATGGCTTTATGTTAACTTCAGTAAGATAAAGGAGGTTAATTAACTTAAATATGCTAAACCAGTTATTTGAAGCATTTCGATATCGATTGCAAAATGTGTATATACAAGAAAATCGACTTTATACCTAAATATAAGATTACGGAAATCGTCTACATGCACTGCCGTTTTGCCGCCGTGGCTTTATGCCAACATCCGTTCATTAAAGAAGGTTTATTAACTTAAATATGTTAAACTAATGATTTGAAACATTTCGATATCGATTGCTTAATGTGTATATACAAGAAAATCGACTTTATACCTAAATATAAGAAGACGGAATTCTTCTAAATGCACTGCCGTTATGGCTTTACGTTAACTTCAGTTCGTTAAAGAAGGTTTATTAACTTAAATATGTTAAACCAGTTATTTGAAGCATTTCGATATCGATTGCTAAATGCGTATATACAGCAAAATCGACTTTATACCTAAATATAAGATTACGGAATTCTTCTAAATGCACTGCCGTTATGCCGCCATTGCTTTATGCCAACTTCAGTTCGTTAAAGAAGGTTTATGAACTTAAATATTTTAAACTAATGATTTGAAGCATTTCAATATCGATTGCTATGTGTATATATACAAGAAAGTCGACTTTATACCTAAATATAAGATTACGGAATTCATCGAAATACTCTCCCGTTATGCCGTTATGGCTTTATATCACCTTCATTACGTTAAAGAAAGTTAATTAACTTAAATATGTTAAACTAATGATTTGAAGATTTTCGATATCGATTGCTAAATGTGTAAATATAAGAAAGTCGACTTTATACCTAAATATAAGATTACGGAATTCATCGAAATACACTCCCGTTATGCCGTTATGGCTTTATATCACCTTCATTACGTTAAAGAAGCTTTATTCACTTAAATATATTAAACTAATGAGTTGAAGCATTTCGATATCGATTGCTAAGTGAGTATATACAAGAAAGTCGACTATATATCTAAATATAAGATTACGGAATTCATCGAAATACACTCCCGTTATGCCGTTATGGCTTTATATAAATTTCAGTACGCTAAAGAAGGTTAATTTACTAAAATATGCTAAACTAATGATTTGAAGCATTTCGATATCGATTGCTAAATGTGTATGTACAACAAAATCGATTTTATGCCTAAATAAAAGTTTACGGAATTCACCCAAATATACTGCCGTTATGCCGTTGTGGCTTTATGTAAACTTCGGTAAGATAAAGAAGGTTAATTAACCTAAATATGCTAAACCAGTTATTTAAAGCTTTTCGATATCGATTGCTAAATACAAGAAAATCGACTTCATACCTAAATATGAGATTACGGAATTCTTATAAATGCACTGTCGTTATACCGCCATGGCTTTATATTACCTTCATTACGTTAAAGAAGGTTAATTAACTTAAATATGTTAAACTAATGATTTGAAGATTTTCGATATCGATTGCTAAATGTGTAAACACAAGAATATCGAATTTAAGATTACGGAATTCTTCTACATGCACTGTCGTTATGGTGCCATGGCTTTATATCAACTTCATTACGTTAAAGAAGGTTAATTAACTTAAATATGTTAAACTAATGATTTGAAGCATTTCGATATCGATTGCTAAATGAGTATATACAAGAAAATCGACTTTATACCTAAATATAAGATTACGAAATTCTTCGAAATGCGCTGCCGTTATGCCGTTAAGGCTTTTGTAGACTTCAGTAATATAAAGAGGGTTAATTAACTTATATATGTTAAACTAATGATTTGACGCATTTCGATATGGATTGCTAAATGAGTATATACAAAAAAATCGACTTTATACCTAAATAGAGGATTACGGAATGCTTCTAAATGCACTGCCGTTATGCCGTTAAGGCTTTTGTAGACTTCAGTAGAATAAAGAGGGTTAATTATCTTAAATATGTTACACTCATGATTTGAAGCATTTCGATATCGATTGCTTAATGTGTATATACAAGAAAATCGACATTATACTTAAATATAAGATTACGTAATTCTTCCAAATGTACTGTCGTTATGCCGCCATGACTTTGTATCACCTTCATTACGTTAAAGAAGGTTCATTAACTCAAATATGTTAAACTAATGATTTGAAGAATTTCGATATCGATTGCTAAATGTGTAAATACAAGAACATCGACTTTATACCTAAATATAAGATAACGGAATTCTTCTACGTGCACTGCCGTTATACCGCCATGGCTTTATGCCAACTTCAGTTCGTTAAAGAAGGTTTATTAACTTAAATATGTTAAACTAATGATTTGAAGCATTTCGATATCGCTTGCTAAATGTGCATATACAACAAAATCGACTTTATACCTAAATATAACATTACGGAATTCTTCTAAATGCACTGCCGTTATGCCGCTATGGCTTAATATCAACTTCAATACGTTAAAGAAGGTTAATTAACTTAAATATGTTAAACTAATGATTTGAAGCATTTCGATATCGCTTGCTAAATGTGTATATACAACAAAATCGACTTTATACCTAAATATAACATTACGGAATTCTTCTAAATGCACTGCCGTTATGCCGCTATGGCTTTATATCAACTTCAATGCGTTAAAGAAGGTTAATTAACTTAAATATGTTAACCTAATGATTTGAGGCATTTCGATATCGCATGCTAAATGTGTATATACAACAAAATCGACTTTATACTTAAATATAAGATAACGGAACTCTTTTAAATGCACTGCCGTTATGCCGTTAAGGCTTTATGCAGACTTCAGTAAGATAGAGAGGGTTAATTAACTTAAATATGTTAAACTAATGACTTGAAGCATTTCGATATCGATTGCTAAATGTGTAAATACAAGAAAATCGCCTATATACTTAAATATAGGATTACGGAATTCTTCTACATGCACTGTCGTTATGCAGCCATGGCTTTATATCACCTTCAATACGTTAGAGAAGGTTAATTAACTTAAATATGTTAAACTAATGATTTGAAGCATTTCGATATCGATTGCTAAATGTTTATATACAAGAAAATTGAATTTATACCTAAATATAAGATAACGGGATTAATCTAAATGCACTGCCGTTATACCGTTAAGGCTTTATGTAGACTTCAGTAAGCTAAAAAATGTTTATTAACTTAATATGTTAAACTAATGATTTGAAGCATTTCGATATCGATATCTAAATGTGTATATAAAAGAAAATCGACTATATACCTAAATAAAAGATTACGGAATTCTTCTACATGCACTGCCGTAATGCCGCCGTGGCTATATGCCAACTTCAGATCGTTAAAGAAGGCTTATTAACTTATATATGTTAAGCTAATGAGCTGAAGCATCTCGATATCGATTGCTAAATGTGTATATACAACAAAATCGAATTTATACCTAAATATAAGATTACGGATTTCTTCTAAATGCACTGCCGTTATGCCGCCATGGCTTTAGATCAACTTCAATACGTTAAAGAAGGTTAATTAACTTAAATATGTTAAACTAATGATTTGAAGCATTTCGATATCGCTTGCTAAATGTGTACATACAAGAAAACCGACTTTATACCTAAATATAAGATAACGGAATTTTTCTACAGGCACTGCCGTTATGCCGCCATGGCTTTATGCCAACTTCAGTTCGTTAAAGAAGGTTTATTAACTTTAATGTGTTAAACTAATGAGTTGAAGCATCTCGATATCGCTTGCTTAATGTGTATATACAACAAAATCGACTTTATACCTAAATATAAGATTACGGAATTCTTCTTAATGCACTGTCGTTATGCCGCCATGGCTTCATATCACCTTCATTACGTTAAAGAAGGTTAATTATTTTAAATATGTTAAACTAATGATTTGAAGCATTTCGATATCGCTTGCTAAATGTGTATATACAAGAAAATCGACTTTATACCTAAATATAAGATAACGGAATTCCTCTACATGTACTGCCGTTATGCCGCCATGGATTTATGCCAACTTCAGTTCGTTAAAGAAGGTTTATTCACTTAACTATGTTAAACTAATGAGTTGAAGCATCTCGATATCGATTGCTTAATGAATATATACAAGAAAATCGACTTTATACCTAAATATAAGATTACGGAATTCTTCAAATGCTTTGCCGTTATGGCGTTAAGGCGTTTGTGGACTTCAGTAAGATAAAGAGGGTTAATTAACTTAAATATGTTAAACTAATGATTTGAAGCGTTTCGATTTCAATTGCTAAATGTGTATATACAAGAAAATCGACTTTATACCTAAATATAAAATTATAACTTTACGTAATTCTTCTACATGCACTGCCGCTATACCGTTAAGGCTTTATGTAGACTTCAGTAAGCTACAAAATGTTTACTAACTTAATATGTTAAACAAATGATTTGAAGCATTTCGATATCGATTGAAAAATGTGTATATACAAGAAAATCGACTTTATGCATAATATAAGATTACGGAATTCTTCTACATCCACTGCCGTTATGACAACTTCAGATCGTTAAAGAAGGTTTATTAACTTAAACATGTTAAACTAATGAGTTCAAGCATTTCGATGTCGATTGCTAAATGCGTATATACAACAAAATCGACTTAATACCTAAATATAAGATTACGGAGCTCTTCCAAATGCACTGCCGTTATGCCGTTAAGACTTTTGTAGATTTCAGTAAGATAAAGAGGGTTAATTTACTTAAATATGTTAAACTAATGATTTGAGGCATTTCAATATCGATTGCTAAATGTGTAAATATAAGAAAATCGAATATATACTTAAATGTAAGATTACGGAATTCTTCTACATGCACTGTCGTTATGCCGCCATGGCTTTATATCTCCTTCATTACGTTAAAGAAAATTAATTAACTTAAATATGTTAAACTAATGATTTGAAGATTTTCGATATCGATTGCTAAATGTGTAAATACAAGAAAATCGACTTTATACCTAAATAAAAGATCACGAAATCCTTCTACATGCACTGCCGTAATACCGCCGTGGCTATATGCCAAATTCAGATCGTTAAAGAAGGTTTATTAACTTAAACATGTTAAACTAATGAGTTCAAGCATTTCGATGTCGATTGCTAAATGCGTATATACAACAAAATCGACTTAATACCTAAATATAAGATTACGGAGCTCTTCCAAATGCATTGCCGTTATGCCGTTAAGGCTTTTGTAGATTTCAGTAAGATAAAGAGGGTTAATTTACTTAAATATGTTAAACTAATGATTTGAAGCATTTCGATATCGCTTGCTAAATGTGTATATACAACAAAATCGACTTTATGACCAAATATAAGATTACGGAATTCTTCTTAATGCACTGTCGTTATGCCGCCATGGCTTCATATCACCTTCATTACGTTAAAGACGGTTAATTAACTTAAATATGTTAAACTAATGATTTGAAGCATTTCGATATCGCTTGCTAAATGTGTATATACAAGAAAATCGACTTCATACCTAAATATAAGATAACGGAATTCCTCTACATGCACTGCCGTTATGCCACCATGGATTTATGCCAACTTCAGTTCGTTAAAGAAGGTTTATTAACTTAACTATGTTAAACTAATGAGTTGAGGCATCTCGATATCGATTGCTAAATGCGTATATACAAGAAAATCGACTTTATACCTAAATATAAGTTTACGGAATTCTTCCAAATGCACTGCCGTTATACCGTTAAGGCTTTTGTTGACTTCAGCAAGACAAAGAGGATTAATTAACTTAAATATGTTAAACTTATGATTTGAAGCTGTTGAAATTGTATAAGAATAAGCTCAATATGTATGTATAAGATTTTGCATAAGTCTGGCAACAATGCGATGTTTAGTTTGTATTCTTATTTATCGCATTGTTCACTTACACCTACTTTCGTAGTTTTACAGTTATGTATATGATTATAAGTTTTTCTGTTTAAAAGGTCACTACCGAATTAGAGCTATAACTGGCAGGTCAAACGTGTAACTAATTTCAAGTTCTCATTTCATAATAAATACTGATTTTTATTCCAACAAAATCCAACAAAGGTTATGGGCCCAGACCCTTCGCGAATAAGTAGTGCGCGAAAACGGCAATAAAAATCGGTATATAGTGTCGGTGTAGAAAAATTTTTGCAAAGCAAAATGAACGTATCACATCAAATCGAAAAGCTTGGTGATGATAACTACGACGTGTGGTGCATGACCATGCGCAGTGTGTTAATTACGGCTGATTTGTGGCAGGTGATCACAAATGCGAAGCCCGAGGCAGCAACTGAAGCAGAATCAGCAAAATGGGACACGACAGAACAAAAGGCGTTAGCGTGCCTCATTTTAAACGTAAAGCCAAATCAGCTTTTGCATATAAAAGCTTGTACGACTGCAGCGGACGCATGGAAAAAATTGCGTGATGTTCATTTGCCGACTGGACCAGTCAGAAAAGTTCAACTTTACCAAAAGCTTTTGCGTTTAAAGATGCAGCCAGGGGAAGACGCATCAAAATACGTGCAAACATTTGTCGAAACTATAGACAAATTAGCTGAGCTTGACATTAAAATCAATGATGATCTTAAAGCAATTATGCTTTTGGTAAGCCTACCAAATTCTTGGGAGAATTTTGTTGTTGCGATTGAAACGCGTGACAACTTGCCGTCGTTTGAAGATGTAAAATTGAAAGTTCTAGAAGAAGCTGCGCGAAAGGCAGAAACAAGCGAATGCGATAATTCAAGTGCGTCGGTATACGCACACGCACATGTGCAAAGGGATGCGCAATACAATAAGTGTCAAAAAACGAACAGTAGTCATAACGAAAGTGTAAAAAAGAACATAAAGAAAAACGATCAAAAGCAACAATTCAAAGGCAAGTGTTTCTATTGCGATAAAATTGGGCATCGTGCTAGTGAATGTCGCAAAAAAGCGACAGCGCAAAAAAACAAGTGCAAAACAGAATATTCAAATTGTCTGTTACATGTAAGTGCCGCGGAGCAAAGAAAAAATACGTGGTGTATTGACAGTGGCGCGAAAACACATATGTGCTGCAACAAAGACATGTTTGTGTCGTTCAGTGAAACAAAGACTTCGGTAAAATTAGCAGCTAATAAATACGTTGAATCGTTCGGTATAGGCACAGTTGTCTTAAAGGTAAATAAAAGAAATATTGAAATGCGTGATGTGTTGTACGTACCTTCTTTGCAAATGAATTTTTTGTCGGTTAGTAAATCGACACAATACAAAAATTCAATAATATTTGGCGAAAAAGAAGTGCAAATAAAAAACAAAAACAATAAAGTTGTATTAAGAGCAAAGCAAGAAGGCAACTTGTATTTGTATGAAACGCTGGCGAAAAACAGTGAAGTGCATATGTTAAGGGACACATCAAATGAAAATAAGTGGCACAATCGCTTTGGCCACCTAAATTTTCAAAGTTTAAAATTATTAAATGAAAAAAAACTAGTAGAAGGTATGGACATTGAATGTGTATATACGGACATGAACTGCGATACATGCAACCAAGCAAAATTGTGTGCATTACCATTTTCTAAAAACGCAAAGCGTAAAACAAAAAGTGTGCTTGAGTTGGTGCACAGCGACGTCTGTGGCCCAATGAACGTTAAATCAATAGCTGGAAATCGCTATTTCGTGACCTTCATCGATGACTATACGCGTAAAATTTTTGTTTACTTCATGCGCGCTAAAAATGAAGTGTTTCAGAAATTTAAACTATTTAAAAGCTACGTTGAATTACAAACCGGTAACAAAAAAAAATGTTTGCGTAGTGACAACGGAACTGAATATATGAACAATAAATTTAATAACTTTTTAAATGAATGCGGTATAAAAAGGCAAAACACTGTTCCGTACACGCCTCAACAAAACGGTGTTGCTGAACGCGTTAACCGTACAATAGTGGAAATGGCGAAAAGTTTATTGATTCACGCGAAATTAGAAGAATTTCTATGGGCCGAAGCTGTACAAACGGCCGCATATCTGCGCAACAGGTGCCCCACTAAGGCTTTAAATGGGTGTACCCCTTTCGAAGTGTGGAAAGATCGCAAAGCGTCGGTAAAACATCTTCGAGTTTTCGGTTCACGTGCATTTGCTATAGATAAAAATAGAACGGGCAAATTTAAAGCAAATGCAAAAGAGTATATTTTCGTCGGTTATTCAATATCAGCAAAAGCTTATCGCTTGTATGATCGCAATAAACGTACAGTGATAGAACGCAGGGATGTCAAATTTATTGAAGGTGAGTTTGACACAGTAACATCTGAGAAATGTAATTCATCAGAGCGAAATGATGACTTTGAGACAAACATTATTCGTCTTGAGTCACACACGTCTTCCAAAGAAGATGCAATGTCAAATCAGGTTGAAAGGGAGTCAACATCTGAAAATTGTAACGATAAACCACAGTACGAGTGTGGCGACTCCGACGAAGAAGAAGAAGAAGAAGAGTTTGTCAGCGCTAGTGATAATGATCAACAAGAAACGCAACAACGGGGCCCAGGGCGTCCAAAACTTATACGCACAGGTCAACCAGGCAGACCCAAAAAGGCGTATAACGTGTTAAATTACTTGAATTCTTTTGATGATGTCGAAACACCTCAAACAGTCGCAGAAGCATTGCAGAGCCAATATGCAACAAATTGGCAAGCGTCAATGCAATCAGAGTACAATGCACTATTAGCTAACAACACTTGGGAGTTGGTTGATTTGCCTACTGGTGCAAAGTCAATTGGTTCGAAATGGGTATTTCGAGTAAAGAGAAATCGAGATGGTGAAATCGAAAAATTCAAATCTAGATTAGTCGCAAAGGGTTGCGGACAGCAATTGGGAATCAACTACAGCGAAACCTTCTCTCCTGTAATACGCTACGAAACCATTCGTATGTTGTTCGCCATAGCTGCAGAAAAACAGCTATACATGCATCAAGCGGACATCTCCAACGCATATCTAAACAGCAAATTAGATGAAGTAGTATACATGCAGCAACCACAAAATTTCGTAAGCGCAAAGCATCCTAACAAAGTTTTAAAGCTTAATAAAGCTATATATGGGCTTAAGCAATCCGGCCGCGTATGGAACCAAACGCTAGATGAAGTACTACAAAATATAGGCTTCAAACAAAGCAAGCACGAGGCTTGCCTTTACTTCAAGCAGACTCAGCAACAAAGCAGCTACATCGCTGTTTACGTGGACGATTTATTAATCATATCACCCAGCGAGAACGAGATACGCGCGATTAAGAAGAAGATAGCATCCAAATTCGAGATGCATGACGGAGGTCCTGCCTCATACTTTCTTGGGTTAGAAATACAACGAGACGGCGATCGAGGGGCAGTATCACTTTGTCAAAAAACGTATATCAAAAATCTGTTAGACGAATACGGTATGAAAGACTGTCGTGCAGCTGTAACACCGCTCGACCCAGGTTTTCATATCGGTTGCAAGGATGATAGCTGCGTTAAGGTAACTATAAATAAATACCAATCACTAATAGGGTCTTTGATGTACCTAGCAATTTTGAGCCGGCCAGACATTTTGCATGCTGTGAGTAAATTGTCGCAACGCAATACAAATCCACATGCGGAGCACGAAGCTGCCGCTAAGCACGTCTTACGATATCTCTCTAGTACAGTTCATCTGAGAATCGTATACCGAAAAGTTGGCGAACCCGTGCAAGGTTTCGCAGATGCCGATTGGGCAAACGATCAGCTGGATAGAAAATCCTACTCTGGATATGCATTCCTTTTGGGTGGAAGCATATTTTCCTGGTCTTCAGCAAAGCAGAGTGTTGTTGCTCTAAGCAGTACAGAAGCGGAATATGTTGCTCTGACCGCAGCCGCTAAAGAAGCAATATACTTACGTAATCTCTTAACCGAAATTGGATGGACAAAGCAGGAGCCAATGATTATCTGCGGAGATAATTTAAGCTCTCAACATATTTCCAAAAATCCTGTACATCATAAAAGAACAAAATATATTGACATTAAATTTCATTTTATAAGAGAAAAAATTTCGAGCAATGAAATTGTATTTAAAAAATGTTTCCACTGATAAAAACATTGCTGATATATTTACTAAAAATTTATGTAAGCAAAAGCACTGTTACTTTACAAAACTAATTGGTTTGAATTAAAATGTAATTTTTATAATTTTGTATAACACACATATATTTGCTTAAGAAAAAGTGTTGAAATTGTATAAGAATAAGCTCAATATGTATGTATAAGATTTTGCATAAGTCTGGCAACAATGCGATGTTTAGTTTGTATTCTTATTTATCGCATTGTTCACTTACACCTACTTTCGTAGTTTTACAGTTATGTATATGATTATAAGTTTTTCTGTTTAAAAGGTCACTACCGAATTAGAGCTATAACTGGCAGGTCAAACGTGTAACTAATTTCAAGTTCTCATTTCATAATAAATACTGATTTTTATTCCAACAAAATCCAACAGAAGCATTTCGATATCGATTGCTTAATGTGTATATACAAGAAAATCGACTTTATACCTAAATATAAGATTACGGAATTCTTCCAAATGAACTGTCGTTATACCACCATGGCTTTAGATCAACTTCAGTACGTTAAAGAAGGTTAATTAACTTAAATATGTTAAACTAATGATTTAAAGCATTTCGATATCGCTTGTATATACAAGAAAATCAGTTTTATTAACTTAAATATGTTAAGCTAATGAGTTGAAACATCTCGATATCGATTGCTAAATGTGTAAATACAACAAAATCGACTTTATACCTAAATATAACATTACGGAATTCTTCTACATGCACTGCCGTTATGCCGCCATGGCTTTATGCCAAATTCAGTTCGTTATAGAAGGTTTGTTAACTTAAATATGTTAAACTAATGAGTTGAAGCATCGCGATATCGATTGCTAAATGTGTATATACAAAAAAATCGACTTTATACCTAAAAACAAGATTACGGATTTCTTCTAAATGCACTGCCGTTATGCCGCCATGCCTTAAGATCAACTTCAATACGTTAAAGAAGGTTAATTGACTTAAAAATGTTAAACTTATGATTTGAAGCATTTCGATATCGATTGCTAAATGTGTAAATACAAGAAAATCGACTTTATACCTAAATATAACATTACGGAATTCTTCTACATGCACTGCCGATATGCCGCCATGGCTTTATGCCAACTTCAATACGTTAAAGAAGGTTAATTAACTTAAATATGATAAACTAATGATTTGAAGCATTTCGATATCGCTTGCTAAATGTGTACATACAAGAAAATCGACTTTATACCTAAATATAAGATAACGGAATTTTTCTGCAGGCACTGCCGTTATGCCGCCATGGCTTTATGCCAACTTCAGTTCGTTAAAGAAGGTTTATAAACTTAAATATGTTAAACTAATGATTTGAAGCATTTCGATATCGCTTGCTAAATGTGTATATACAACAAAATCGACTTTATACCTAAATATAAGATTACGGAATTCTTCTTAATGCACTGTCGTTATGCCGCCATGGCTTCATATCACCTTCATTACGTTAAAGAAGGTTAATTAACCTCAATATGTTAAACTAATGATTTGAAGCATTTCGATATCGCTTGCTAAATGTGTATATACAAGAAAAACGACTTTATACCTAAATATAAGATAACGGAATTCCTCTACATGCACTGCCGTTATGCCGCCATGGATTTATTCCAACTTCAGTTCGTTAAAGAAGGTTTATTAACTTAACTATGTTAAACTAATGAGTTGAAGCATCTCGATATTGATTGCTAAATGTGTATAAACAACAAAATCGACTTTATACCTAAATATAAGTTTACGGAATTCTTCCAAATGCACTGCCGTTATACCGTTAAGGC
>JAPZAG010000270.1:0-27486 GCA_027475135.1 Bactrocera correcta | reverse complement strand
AGTGACGATCTAAAGGACAACTATACGCTTTAATTGAGAGCGGTATAACAAAATTTTATGCGATACCAGTTGACAGCTTGTTAGGGACCATCAAAGTGAAATATACTTGTACATAAGAGCAACCCAAGATGAGAAAACAAGCAGAGAAATAAATGCGGAATGACGTGCTTAGAGATGAGGGCTGCTGAAGACATAATGCATGCTAAAAATTGCAAAGAAAACCGAATATGAAATTGGAAAAACTGTGGTAAAACGCAACGAAAAAGTTTTCGATGTAAGAAAATAAAAACAACAGAAACCCCATTCAACACATTGTGACAGTGGAATAGTAAGCGTGTACATTTTCGACACTTGTTGGTAATGAGCAGCTACAACAGCAAATGGAAGGCAACAATGTGGCAAAAACGGCGAATGTCAAGTGATTTAAAAATGTTAATAGCTACCCTGTAGGAAAGGGACTTCAAAATGTGGAAAATCGGTTGTGAATTGATATCACTTTCTCCTTTCAGTTCCATTCTAAAACAATGCTATCTCTCAGAACAGACAAATTCTTCGTGCTAACAGAGGCGGATCGCCAAACTTGATCAGCAACCGGTTGTTCTCAGAAAAAAAAGTGAAAAAAAATTCACTGGATACGCTTACGACCAAGTATTCATTGTGAAATCAGTGGTTCTAAAATTTGTCTACATTATTATTTCCTCTCTACTTCCAAATAGCCAGGGGCATGTATATTCCCACCTTATCGGAGTCTAATTACAGGGTAGTGACTGTTTTGGCTAGTTCATTTGCTTTCTAATTAGCAAGAATATCAAGAATATCACTGTGTTCTGGAACCAGTCGGAAGGTGATTCTGGTATCAAAATTTGCTGAAAAGACATGCTCGTCCATACGATTAACCGATTTGGTCCCGTCCGTATAACTATTTATCTCTGTGTCTTTGTCCCGGACGAGATTTCCAGTAATGATGTGAAGAGGAAGGGATATTTAGGGAGCAAGATGTTTCAAGATGATAGAGGTTAGCAGTAGGTGGCAAGATCTTTGGAACTATAGCCCTAATGATCACGCGATTAACGAGTATATCTGCGACGTTACGCTCGTTGAGGGTGACCCAGTTTTCAGATTTTGTCTGCGGCCGGGTTTTTTACTTACTTGATATGAACCGCTGATTTCGTTTATGAATCAGTGCCACTTATTTGATAGGTCGGGTCGCATACAAAGGGTTGGTCACATGTGAACGTGAAGTGCCCGATGTACTCGGACATTAAGGATCTTAGGAGTATGGAGATTAACTGCACTAAAGGTTTGGTGTGTTTCCGCGTAAATTGTTTAGGCGACGTTTAAATGAGTATAAAGATTGGTTGCTTATCTGAATGGTATGGTATGTGCGTATGGTGCTCAGCCCCTGAAAACCAGTCCAGAGCAGGATGGAAAGTCAGGTGGTAGTAGTTGCGGCTAGGAGATCTGACCGGAGACTTAATTATAGTATTACGGGGACAGGATCCCTTTGAGAAATGAACATGTAAAAATGCCTACAGCTAACTAATCGTTCGATCAAGACGGAGTTTTATGAAAGAAAACAAGTTCCGAGATCAAGTCGTTTCTATTTTTCTCAGTTTTCGCTTTGTCTTTAATTCGGACCTTTCTCCTTATTCAATATTTTTAGCTTCTTGGATCAAAGTACATTTCGTCAGAAGAGATTCAAACTTAACTTGTAATAAAGAAAAAACTTTAAAGGAGGAATGGGAGATCTGGTCACAGAAGTATATTTAAGTGTGTCTTTGCTTAGGAAGGGAAAGCTTCTGGATTTTTTAAATAACATAATATTTCTATCAATACGAATGCAGTTATGGAAATTCGAAGCAATGGATTCATAATTTCATTTGGCGAGAGTACTGATGTTCGGAGAGCATTATCGGAGCTTAAAGTTATGTGCACCGATGGAATTGTAGAATGTAATTTTGGATTTCCCGAGATTCTGTTCCGTTGGTAAGTATTCTTAAATTTGTTATGGGAAGAAATATATCAGAGGTATGAATTCAGTTTCATTTGACATCGAGCCAAAGAAAAAAATCGGAAGAACAATTTAATCCATGTTCAAAAAACTTCTGTCTAAAAAAACATCTGCTGTTTCTTACGAATCCATCCAAAAAGGAGCAATGAAAGTTATGACCAAATGTTAGCGTTATTTGTACAAGCCACCACTTCTACACTTTTCCTACTGGTCCCCACTTACAGAGCGTTCTTACTTTGGCTATTATCATCATTTTTATATCTTAGCGCTGACAACTGTTTCGCAACGTTTATCTTATTGCTTCATTCAGAACTTGTGCGTTGTCAACTTGACCCTTTGACATTTGCTTCATGCATCCATCAAGCTTTTCGTACCCTCCCTTATGATATTACGCTTTCTTCTAGCTGGTTGCAGTGCAATTACGTTTGTACTAAAATTTTAATAAACCACAAAGTTATTGCGAAAATTGTCAATTGCTAACAAATGGCTGGGAAAGATGAATAATAAGTAAAAAGGGGGGAGCGAGGCATGAAAGTGCCAAGTCAGAAATTAACGTGTAATTGGCGGCCAAGTTTTCGGGTCATGACACTTACCGGCACCAGTTGCTGGCAGTGCCTTCAGGTCCAAAGGCCATTTAAGGCATTATTATTTGCTTGGCGGACGGACAGGCGTGTGAGTGACGGCGCTCATTATGCCTGCGGGGACGCGTGCGGCTACCGACGCGATGTGTAAGTGTACCTATAAGCAGGAACGCGGTCGACTTGACCTAGTATGCAAATTGACAGTGTCTGTTGGATGATTTTTTTTTATGAAATTTGTTTGTGTGTTGACTAAAATGAGCTGAAATTGCAAATTGTTTGTGAAAGTGATGAACTTTTCAGTTTCTCTGAAATAGAAATGAGTTAATGAAAATTAGCTACAAGCACCGATTGTCAAAATTTGCTGAGGCCACAAATGCAGGGATGATTCAAAGAGAATTCATACATGTATGTGCATCTGTCTTCGGTTTTGTGTTGTTTGGACTTAAAATTAAAATTAAAATTTTAGAAAATTTATCTGAAAAATGAACTTAGGCAGCCTGTTTTACGTAAAGCGCCTGATGTCTGGAGCGGCACGTCGTCCAATCTCTTTGCAAGGTTTGGCAAAGTCTTCTGGCCCGCAGAAGGTAAGACTGCAGAGCTGATTCAGTCTTGGTCTTATAAAGAATGGACAATGGAGAAGAAAGTGTCAAGTTGTTTCCACTTCTTCCTTCTTCATACAACTTTGACAACTAGCTTCTGACAAGATTTTGGGTCTTACGCTATTAATCTTTATTGGAAAATGTTCAGTAAGAACCCCTTACATTGCGGATGAACTTTGCGACGGGCAAGTAGTTCAGAAGATCTATTGCTAATCTCTCTAAAAGAGACTGTCATAGCGCCGCCATGATAGCAGCCACTTTTGTCTAAAAAACTCTGATCTGGCCCGCTAGCTAAAAGCGAGGATAGACGATGAGCTTCTTACCGAAAACTCTCCCTCCAACTTTCGTTCCTAGCTTCGACTCATCCATGAAAAGCTCATTCCCTCGGTATATGCGCAAAGAAAAAGCTGCCACGAGTAGATTCTACGACAGTGATTCATGTTTCCAGGAGTGCAGTTGAAGAAAGAAAGAATTTCGGCGTGTCTTTGTTCGGACCCCTTCATTTACCCAGGTTCCCTTAGCCTAAGAATAATCTTCGGCGCTATAGACTTGTCGGAAATGTCGACAGAAGCTGGGTTTTAAAATTACATTAAATACTATTATTGATGTAGTTCGTAGTGCACCGGAGATGCCAAAGGAAACAGCTCTTCGGACACGGTTAGCAAATACAGTTTTATCGAGCGCCACACGAACACGACAGAACCTTACTTTATTACCCTTCGGTTAGCTCGTAGACGGTATTTAAAATTTTTCCTATAACCACGCCGTCGGCTTCATTTAGCGAGTTTTTTAAGTAGGTCGTTGACCACCGTGTGGTCCCCTATAAACCTTCCGGAATGTCTTTTTAACGCATCACTCCACTACGACCATCTCTCGTAAAAAGACTATATATGAGGTGCTTGAGATTCGATTCAATCTCAACTTTTTTGGAACTTAAATCACTGTTTCTGGTCGAACATTCCCCCTCATTGTCGAAAAAAGTACTTACCGAATATTCCACGTGCCTTGGGTGATATCCCTGTTCAGAATCACTTTATAATAACCATAAACTTAAGATGGAATGCGTTGTGAGACATATTATTGCTCGGTGCTTCTCATTTCTTTACAAGCCAGCACAGCTAGTAGTTGCTGGCTTCGCTTTGAAATTTGACCACCTTCTTCTTTCTCACTAAAAACATTTACCCAACACTAGAAATGTCTTGATGAAGCAAAGACGCAAGCTATCACAGAATTTAATAGAAAATTTCTTTGCTGCATTTGATGGGGTTGCGGACGTTTCCTTTCCTGCTATGAAAGCTTTCTTGAACATAGCTGGGTGTGGCGTTGCGAGCCAATCGAAATGGTTGCATTAATGCGGCGAAACTGAAATGCGGCAGTAAAGCAGCTTACAAATAGAAATAGTGTTGTGGTGATGATGGGGAGGGGGAGTGCTAGGGATTTGCTTAATGCAAAGTAGTTGCATACAAAAGGATTAGCAATTCTAATTGAATGGAATTAGCAAAGATAAAGTTAAATAATAATAATGCGGTTTAAGGGTTGATGTTAATGTAGCTGTGGTCAAGTCGTCTCTTTGTAATGTCGATTATGAAATGTCTGATGGGGCGGTTGGTGCCAGCAGGCAAAAACATGTAACTTGTTTATAAATGTGTGTAATTTACATATATGTGTGTATGTTCTACGTAGTACCGACGTCCCGCAAAAAACTTGTTTAATATTCGAAAGAATATAGTATTGAAGTTATAAGTATGAAAAAGAAGAGTAGTTTTTAAAGCCTTCGAGAATGTGATGATCTTTGTCTATTTGTTGTCATTTTTCGGACCATTAATGGGATATGGTTTCAATCAAACATATATTATGACTTCCGAAAGAGGTCTGAGGAAGACAGTGTAATCCGAAAATCGTTGAAGGAACAATAAATGACTTTCATACAATCAGTGAGTTCTAGTGAGAACCAGGGAGTGTTCTGGAGAGCGGCGATAACCTTTGAAAGCTAGGAGCTCTAGGAGATAGCTCTTCTAAGATAGGTCTGAGAGAGACAGAGACGGTGGGATGCAAAAACCGTTGTAACAACAATCAGTGAGAACCACGGTGTATCTGGGAGAACGTGCGGTAGCCATTGAAAGTTTAAGAGATCAGGGAGGTACCTATTCTTAGAGAAGCCTGAGTGGAACGGTGAGATCCGAAAACTGTTGTTGACTAGTAAATGCTGGTATAAAGCTCTGAGAGAGGTTGGGAGAGCAAATGACAACTGATTTCCAATGAAAAAGCCGGACAGTGGGTACTAATGAGAGAGACATATAGTGTGTGAGGTGGTTGATGGAGCACCAGAGAGCGAAGTGGTGGTATCCAATGAGATAGTCAATGACAAATTTCCTGTTAGGGCATGATGAGTGAATCTGAAGAGTGTTACTCAATGAAAAAGTTGGACAGTGAAAACTAATGAGAGAGCCGTTACTTAATTTTTTGAGTTTCGTTTAAGTTTCGAACAGTTATGAGTCAAGTATCGAATTAATTGAATTCTAATTGAGCTCTGACTAGCAAATTGAGCAATAAAAGAACATCAGAAAGCTTTATACATCGAAGAAAAACAAGCATCGCACCTATGTATATCATCCTTTGTAAAGATAAGAAATAAAATGTTTGTTGAAGGAGAGAAGTGAACTAGATTACTTCTATAATGTGAAGAGGGACTCCTCGCTGACTTTCGAGAGTTGCTTACTTCGATAAACGAGAGTAAAATTGAAGTTTGAGTATTAAGTTCCCTAAGCTAATTGCTTCAATACCAAAAATATATATTTTTAAATATAAAACGTAGTAATAATTAAAAAAAATGTGCTGTAACTTTTAAATTTTTTTTTAAGGTTTAGATTTTAGGCACGCATATCAAAAAGTTGGCATAAAATATGGGATTAACTCAAACCGCTTACCCAATGAGTTATAGTCAGCGTTTTTGAATCGAAATTTGTCACGCCGATTCAGTATGAAATTAGTCAAACTGTAGCAAGTCACGCAGCGACGCAACAGCGATTCGTCAGTGTCAGCGATGGCAGGAGATACGAGCAAATACAGACGTATGTTGATATGTGTGCTTAGGCGAAACGTATATAGAGTCACATATGCTCGAATTATACATACTTGTACATATGTATAGCACTTATGTGACTAGGCTTCATGTGCGTCATGTGATATGTCGATAGCCCTTCCGGGAAGCGGAAATCCAACACGTACGCCACACATATTTTTCTATAAAAAGAAGATAGGATAAGTAAGCAATGTGTATAGTAAAGTAAAAATAAAATATTATGTAAATGCTAGCAATAGGTTGGTACATCAGAAATGTCAACCATTTCCTGCTGTTATCTCATTTCCCCACGCGCTATGATAACCACAACGCGCGCGACATAAATCATGCTTACGAATGCTAAACGCAATTTTTAGTTATTACTGTGAAAATAGCCTTAAAAATAGGAATCTTTGATACCCCATAAAAGCATTTATACGCTTGTTTGCCTTTCAAACTTAAAATTCAACAGAATTTGGTTTAGTCACGCTATGAAAATTAGGCAACACAATGCTTTGACCACATAACTGCTAATATGCTTCGCTATTTTACCACTACTGTGCCTGCTACATGCCATTAGAGCTAAATTTTTCGCTGTTGTTGTCTCTGTGATGAATTGTGCGGCGATTGTTTTTATTGCGTATACGCCCTGTCGTACACAGCGGGCGAATGGTTATGGTATTTAGCACAGCTGAGAATGAATAGTGATTTTTAAGCTAAAAATATTTAAAAAATATAAGCAACTAAAATCAGCATAAATAAATAGCACTTAAGGGAAGCGTATAAACTAATGAAGCATAAATAATAATTATTGAAATTATAATGTTTGACTAAAATTACTTAATGAACTACCTTTTTATAATCAAATCGCCTAAAAAATTAATATTTGCTACGCAATGTTTAAAAATTAATATATGTATATTTTTTTTAATAAAATACATTCCTTTTACTTTGAAAAAAAAAAAAATTTCGACTTCCTGCTTCACTTTATTGCTTCATTGCTAAAATTTCCGCCAAATGATTGCGCGGCATATCTTCCATGCAAAATGAAAAGGTAAACCGAAAAATGACTGCTATAAGCATAAATAGAGATAAAGCAGGAAGTTACTTGCGAATGCCTTGGCAAGTGAAAAAGGACGTCATTAAACGAAAGGATGCAGCCAATTATTGTGAAGTTCATAGTAGGCAACACCGAAAATGCGGAAGCGGCAAGGTAAGCGAAAATTTGACTTGACGTTGCCCTATATTAAAGAGTCTCACGGCGTCAAATCGCACAACTGAGGCGGCCATTTCGTGAGATAACACGCTCATCTAACTTGGTTTTCAATAAATCGATTGTGACATTCGCTGTGTATGTTGTGATGCTGTGCTGTTGGAACCACATATTGTCAAAGTCCATATCATCCATTTAGAGCTAAAAATATATGGTTATCATTCAGCGGTAGAGATTCCAATTCACAGTAACATGCCTATCTTGATCATCACGAAAGAAGTACAGCCCAATGATGCCACCGGCCAATAAATCGCACCAAACCCTAATTTTTTTGATTGACTCATTTGGTGACTCATGGAGTATGTATGGATTCCTGCCTGACTAATAACGCATATTTTGCTTATTGACCATACCATTCAGCCACAAATGGGTCTCATCATTGAGGATGATTTTTCTATGAAAATCCGGATCATTTTCCAGTTTTTGCTCAGCGGACAAGCTTCGGTTAAGATCTTTTCACTGAGATGTCCAACGCTTGTGAACGATGTTTGAGAGACTGATTTGGATCTTCCTTAATTGATGGGCTAGTGGCAGCATTATTCTCGAAACTACGGGCACTTCTTTATCTCACTGGCAAGGAAACATTTTGTATTGTGCCTGTGGATAAAAATTTTTCCACTAAACCTTTAATTGCTAATCTGGTAGGACGATTATGACGGCTATAAATTGGAAGTAGCACTCTTAAAAGTGCAAATTCATACAGCTTATGATTATTCCTAAGAAAATGCATGTACCACAGTCGATCCGTTGCCGAAGCTGTTTCTACTTGTATGTATAGCCCAGAGACTGGATATAACACCAAATCTCTTCATTTATTGAAGTTCTCTTTAGTACCTTTTTGCAGGTTTTGAATAAAAATTCAAAACCCTAAATTTTGTTCAATCATTACATTTCCTTCTGACTACATCACCTTGACAAAAGTTGGTGTAAGCCAGCTAATAACTTTCTACTATTGTTTGAATGGCTCTGTAAGTCATTCGCCTACTATCTTAGCTGTTTAAACTAGTGCTATTGGAACTCTCTTAAGGCTACAGAACATAAATTCACCCTCTTCTGTTAGGTACTTCGGTTCTTAGTTTTAATTTCGTCTTTGATTTAGAAGAATGTGAAGCCACTTCCAAAATCTTTTCAACAATTGGTTACGGTTTTAAAAATTCTTCTATGTCGAGATGCTGTGTGTAAACTTTCGAACACCGAAACATCTTAAGCTTTTTCATGCTCTGTTGCATGCTCGCCGTTTCTTGCTTTTTTCCTGTTTTGTGTGCCTACTTTATTCTACCAAGTTTTCTTTCGAACTTTTTGTATATAACTGTACACAGAGAGTTACAAATTTTGCTTAAGCTTTATATAGAACTTCATTTACAACTGAGGGGAAGAAGTTATTGTTAAAGAGTATCGGATTTTTTTTTTGAAATTAAAAGCAGTTACCTCGAGAATTACCTGAATCAAGCTATTGAGCGAGAAGCTTAGTAATGTATCTATGAGTGACCCAACCTTCAAAAGACACATCTATTATATAAAACCAATACACTTTATTTATCTAGCTGTCTAGTTGATTGTTGGCTGCCTTGATTTATTTAGAATATTAAAAATCTATAGAAAGGTAGGGTTGAAGAAAATGACAGCCCTCAATTGAGGTTATACTGGTATTAAGGGGTTAGGGGTAGTTAGAACTTTCAAAAAATTATTTTTGTTTTTGCTTTTTCGTTAAGTGTAATATCTAAATAAAAATTGCACGTTGATCCAATAATTAGTTCGACAAATAACGAAGAGAGCTCGGGCACTTCAAAGCGCTAGTGTGAAACTTTAAACGCGTTTTTTTCAAAACTATGTTTTTAGAACTGGTGACAGCTGTAACTCGAAAACCGCCCAGTAGATTTTAATAAAATTTATACAGCTTTAGAATACATAATAAACTCGGGCCTGCTCGAAGGACTTTTATTTTTTGGGAAATTTCGATTTTTTTTTAAATCAGTTAACTGTTGATTTTTTCCCAAAAATTTAGAAAAAAAATTTCCGGAGGCCGCAATAATTTTGAAAAAAATAAATAAAATAAAATCCTTCGATCAGATCCGCGTTTAGCTATTTATAAAACTTTTTTTTTTCCGATTGATTTTAGATGAATCTTCAAGGACTTATTGTTGTCACCGCAAGTACCTGTTTTTGGAACTGGGTCAACACAAGCAACTATAACTTTGGAAATAAATCTTTTTTTTTGAAAATTTCTTGACTTCAAGTCAACACATTATGTAATAATGCCATATTAGTACTTTTGTAAAATAACACGATTTATAAGAAAAACAAAAATATTGAAAATTCTCATTTTTTCATGCTTCTGACTACCCCTAACCCCTTAAGAGGAATTTAAAGCCAAACACGCAATGAATATCATCGACCAACCATATTCACTAGATTGGGTCTATGTGATTTTTTCTTATTCCCCAAACTGAAATTGCCGCTTCGTGGAACCCGTTGTCAGACGATCGAAGATATAAAACAAAATTCACTGAAGGAGCTGAAGGCTATCACAAGATGTGCTTATGAAAAGTGTTTCGTTAGTGTATTACATCTGGTGTTTATTACTTTGAAGCCGAAAAATTAAAAATTGACGAATAATTAATTATTTTGGGTTTCATTTACAACACCCCGATTGGCCTGTCACATTAGTTGTAGCTCGTAAAGAGACTTTGGAAAAAGTATTAACAAATCATACAGAATACTCTCCTAAATACAGATGTAGTTGCTTATTTTAAGAGAAATTTATTTTAAAAAAGTTCCAACAAAAATACAGGAGAACTATTTTCTGAGAAAAATTTTGTTGTGCAGCCTCAACTGTTGCTGCTTTTGCTCTTTAGTGCGCTCTCAAGTTCACAATAACTTTTTATTAAATGCATAAGCGCTTAATATTGGCACAGTACTTGCTCCGCACAGCTGCGAGTGCGCACAGGGCGTAAAAGTTAATGTTCTTAGACTGCGCTTGATGAGCATAAAATTAAAGTAAATATTAAGAGTGGCATTGTTGTTGCTGCACTTGCCTTATTTGCCAATAATTTACAAGCTTAAAATTAAATGCCATACCTACACAGAGAAAGCATAGAAAGCCAAGAGTGTGGGGGGAGTGTGTGTATACCTCAACTGGCAAGGCAATAAATTGTAGATAATCATTTTGTTTGGCTCATGTTGATGGCAGTTTTATTTCAAATGCACGCCAAATAAACTTACACTTACACATGTACATAAGCACACACATACATACATACAAATTGTGCTCATTTCGTATCGTAAGCATTATTCTGACGGCATTTTGAAAGGCGCGTTGCTATTTGTGTTGCTGCTCGTGGTGTTTGTTGTAGCTGGTTTCGGTAGGCACTCGCTTGACTGACAATATGCGCTGACTTGGCTTGTTCTTAGTTACCATGTGACATAAATCAGCTGCATATGCAAATTTTATGTGGCTCTTTAGTTCATTATTGTATTTATACTTAAGTAGTGTCAAACGTGCATGTGTGTGTGTGTGTGTGTGTGTGCAACACTTAAATGTCAGTAATTTGCCATTTAATGGGTGTGTCTCAATTAAGTTTTATTGCCGAACATATTGTCCTTGAATGCATAGATATTTATGTAACTGTGTGAGTGCGTGTGTGTGTGTGTGTTTAAAGGGAGTTTATTAAAAGGCGACTAGTGCAGACAAAGTTAAAGTTTAGTGCTTAATAAAGATGCCGTGAATTTGTGTCGCTGTAAAATTTATGTTTGCTTTTGCGTAATAAAGTTAACGCTGGAATCTGCTGGAAAATATTTCGGTTCTGCGCTCAAAATGCCATAAATAATTGCTAAATGTATTTGTACAACAAACACTTAAGTGTTTACGAAGCGTAAAAGTTCATTGCATTGTTTCATCGTCTACTGTCACCTGCCTTGGGAGTAAAAATTTATTGAAATGCAAAGGTTTTACGATTCTTGGGTGTTTAAAGCTTATTAATTAATTTTTTATGTTAAGTTTTTATGTTATGTTAAGTTACGTTATGCTATTTTCTGTTAAGACTGGCATTGTTGGGCGAAATTTATAACTGAAGGTTTTTTGTTATGTTATGTTATGTTATGTTATGTTATGTTATATAACGTTAAGTTATGCTATGTCTTATTACTTTTTGTTAAAATTGCCGTTGTTTGTTAAAAAAATTAATTTTATATAATATGAACAAATATATGCATGCTATGTAATGATGTGTTATGTTATGTTATGCTGAGTTGCTTTTGTTCTGTTAAAAAATTCATAGTTTGGCAAAATAATATTATTGAACCTCTTTGTTATGTTATGTTCTATAATGTTGTGTAATTTTATGTTACGTTAAGTTATGTTATGTTAGCTTATCACGTTTTGTTAAATTTTCAATTGTTAAAAAAAATTTTATATCTTATGTACATAAGTATGTATTTTGTGCTAAGTTATCATATGTTATGTTCAGTTATGCTATGCTATGTTATGCTAAGTTGCTCTTGTTTTGATTAGAACTGTCATTGTTCGGTAAAATTTTATAATTTAAGTTTTATGTGAAGTTACGTTATGTTATGTTAAGAAATTTTTTTTGTTAAAATTGTCATAGTTGGCAAAATTTTATAATTGAAGCTCTTTTGTTATGTTATACTATACTCTATAACGTGAAGTAACTTTATGCAACGTTAAGTTATGTTATGTCATCTTATTACTTTTTGTTAAAATTGTCATTGTTTTATTAAAATTTTATTATTTAAGTTTTTCTGTCATGTTACGTTAGGTTATGTTATGTTTCGTTATGTTATGTTACGTTAAGTTATGTTATGTCATCTTATTACTATTTGTCAAAATTGGCATTATTTGGTAAAATTTTATAATTGAAGCTTTTATGTGATGTTACGTTAGGTTATGTTAAGTTTCGTTATGTTATGTTAAGTTAAGTTTTGTTTTGTTATATTAGGTTAGTATTTTTGTTAAATTAGTCATTGTTTTATTAACATTTTTCACTTAATATATAGTATTCTACTATATTTAGTACATTACGCCATGCTGTGTTATGTTGTGTTAAGTTATGCTATGTAACGTAAAGGTATCTTTTTGTGCTATTATGTTAGTCCTTCCAAATTTAAACTGAAAATTAAATTTAATATGTTTCTTTGCAGTGCTGTTTTATGGTATATATTCTTAGTTTACAATATAGCATCTGATAAAATTTTAATATAAATCTTTAATATCGCCTCCACAATAGCTTCCTTTTTTCATATACTTGTTATAAGCCGGGTGTGATGGCCTTCAGTGATTTCAGCGATTTTTTTTTTTTGGTTTTGGTTTCTCTTCAATTTTGAAGCGTCATTCGCTCAATTATTGGACAGTTTTGACTTCATATTCATAAACTCTCGTGCTTTTAATGAATGTAGAGTTCTTAACTACATTGTCAAGCATCTCTTTGTGACCTCTACTTGACATCGGTTTTGCAAGAGATTCAGGTCTTTTGGTAGCAGTATAGTATTGTGTCGCTTCGTACCTGAAAAGTTGAGTCGATCCATAAGCGATCTCAGTTGTGAAAATGATGATTTTCAAGCACTGTTTTTTAACATTTCGTCATAAACAGAGGTGGACAACTCACACGAGTTTTCGATGACTCTACGACCTTTACTGAATGTTGTGTGCCATTTAAATAGAAGGGTTCGTATATTCAGGTAGCGCTGAAAGTTTTTCGATGTTAATGGCGTTAAAAGTTTCGAAATGATCGGCGTATTCATCAATCCCGCGGTAGTTTTGAAGTTATGAGGGGTACAGACCTTGAAACGTGAGTTGTAGGACAAACGATTTAAAGTTTTTAAATCTGATGTAAAACATTCTTAGAACAGTTATAAAAATTTTGCAGTATGGGTCTCATATTTTTGATGATATCATATAATATTTGCCCTATTAGCTTCCCACCCTGTTTCCACATCATTATGTCCGTCTGGCTGTCAAGGAGGCGTTAATGGTGCGATGCAATTACGCTGCTTTATACGTGGTAATATCAAAACTTCTTGGGAAAATAATTAAATTGTTCCGCTTGGCTGGGTTGCCGTCGACCAAACGACCAGTCGCGATTGTGCAATCGTCCGTCTAAACGAATGCAGGTAGTTTCAAATTTTAAGTGCATACAAACTACACACAATGATGCATTTATATGTAACTTCAGGTTGCCTTTAATTACAGTAATGACGCTGACTCGCTGGTGGGCCAAATATCGCCAAACACGACGGACTGTGGACTGCAGGAAAGGTAATGACTTTTCGCTCGTTGGCGAAATGTTGATAAGCATAACATACAACCGAAACAGTTATTTGTTGTTTTAGTTTTGTTTTGTTGTACCCTTTTCCATTCTGTTTGGTAATGTCAAGATAGAGAGTCGGTTGCTGGAAGGGTAACCTTTCTCTACTCTAGAGTGAGTGACAGAGAGTTGGTTGACGCAAAAATACTTCGCTATGTAGTGTAGATTATTTATTATTAATACGAAGATTACCTTAAGTAATCGTTGACAGTAGAGATTCATTTCTATGTCACCACATTGCCTTAGGAATACGAAGATGGTCATATGCATGTATGTATATATTGAAATTTCATCATAGTCGATTTATTATAATATTCTACCTAATTTGAGTTACGAGGATGTCATCACCGCCACGCTAAAGGACAGTGCCGGTAATTTCTGGCATGTGCCGGTCTAAATGCCTCCTTCCAACGAGTTGGAGCCATCTCCGGGTCTGCTGAGGACAGCTCAAGTATATACCAGACACAGAAGGGTAATAATTCGCTTGCTTTCTAACTCGACGCGCCCCGTCTGGAAAGCTCGGTTTCAAATTCCACAGGTTTCGATTTATATCTAGTGAAGACCTCGTAATATGCACTTTTTCACTTTTATAATGGCAGAGGTTCTTGAGGTTACGCTAGCCTCTAGAGAAATAACTAACTTAGTCTAAGAATAAAGAGTTCTAGACCATTTTTCCTTCTCTGATCATGGATACATTAATTTAATTTTGCGCGAAATGCGTTCAATAAGCATAACCTATAAGAATGTTGTGAACGCAAATTGAGATCTGTGTACGAAACTTTGAACAGCTCTTTCAACCGAGCCCGCGGATAGGATACAGTCCCTGTCTGGCACGATTAGAAGTGCTGATCGAAGCATTGTGCAATGCAGATTCCCGACAAGGACTCCATGCCTTCCGCGGGAGCGATTGATGAGGATTTTAGCACTATTTTTAGGCTTGCTCTTGAAAGCTCTTATCCTTGGAAAACTTAGAAAAACAAATGGAAACTTTCAAATAACTTCTAGTATACAACATTTAAATAATTCCTGTAGATATGGCGACTGGGCGATGTGCGAATATGAGATCCTTGTGCAGAGCCTTCATCGAAATTGTAGACGCCTTATCGCGAAAAGTTCTCCTCGACTGTGTTATCCAAGAAATGCTGGTGGTGAATGGACTGTCAGTAGTGAGGAGTAGTTAAAGCTACTCTTGGATGCTTACTTTCCATTGAACCATTACTTAGAAAAAGTACTTTGAGGAAACTTTGGGAGGGCTGTACAGCCTTCTTGGAGGCTCATCTTTTTGGAATTCATTCATGCTTTTTAACATCTCTTGCTTTGATGTGACTGGCATAACTACGACGAAAGATCAAGGCGTCATGCAGTTGACTGGTCGCAAGTAACCGAACTGTGTTAAAATAGAACATATAATAGGCTTGGAGACTGGTTGGAGTGGCATTTATACATAAGGCCGAAACATCACATCGTTGATAAAGATCTTAGGTCTTGTAGCCTATCCTCGATTCTATAGAAAACGTTGGAGAATACCAAGAAATAAACTGTTCAGGACTCAGTATGCCTATAGAAAGGGCAAGTCGACACTGGTCTCCACGCTGTAGTGTCAGGACTAGAGGGAACCCTTAGGCCGAAGAAATTTGCGATGGGCACCTTTAGCGACATGAAGAGGGCTTTCAGAAATCTCTCGCGAACCCGTTAGAGAGATTTTGGTGACTATTTTGGGTATGAAACGCAATCTTGGTCCTCTCCCAATAAAGCTGAATTGTTGTTTCAGAAGGAGTACCCTGAAAAGGTCCTCTTTGAATATGCTTGGTCGTATGAATTCCGATCTCATATTTATGTAGAGCATTTTAACTGTCGATTAGACATGCACGTATATATGTATATAGCATGTTTGCCTTCAAACAAGTCAACAATCATCGAAATTTAGGAAAAAACGAGACGAAAATAAAAAACCATGCTAAAGCCGCTCAAAAATCACGGTGAGACTATGTTTTTGTGCGATATTTGTGGTTTGGTGCATGATGAACTTTTTTCGGAGAAACAGACGGAATAAGGACTTTTATTTGGCCGTATTGAGTCGTTTGCGTGAGAATAGCCGTAGGAAACGGTCGGAATTGTGGATGAACAATTCATGAATTTTGCTCGATAATAATGCACCATCGAATTGAGTCACGAATATGACCGAATTTAAAGCTGAAAGCACAATGAATGCCTTCGATGAAGTACCGTTTTTACCAGCTTTGGTTCCATGTGATCGAGGAGATAAAACAAAATTCTTTGAAGGAGCCGAAGGCCATCACAAGTGCTTATGAAAGTGTTTCGAAGACTGGCAAAATCGTTGGCCTAAGCATACTTTATCTGGTATGGATTACTTTGAAAGCGAAAAAATAAATAAACATTTTTTATTTACTTTTATGTAACAATGTACATATGCACTTCCAATCAAATAAATTTTACCCTAATTTACCAATTTTATACAATAACTATTTTTCTCATACATAGGAATCAAATTAGCGTTGAGAGCAAATATGTATAAGTAAGTGTCAGCATTGTGTGAATATGAGAGAATTATCAAATAAATAAGCATTTATTACGTAAATATTTGTAATAATGCCGCTCGGTTTCTGTGTGCATTATATGCGACTCACGTTTTACTTTGCCATCTAATAATGCTTTGCCTATTTGTATTTGTATTTGTATTTAATGTTTTCTATTTACAGAATATTATTCTTAATGGTTATAATCGTGGGAGTACAAATATGGAGGCGATGTGATTGGGCCATATTTTTTTCTGCAGAAAATATTTTTTGTCTTCATAAATAGTTCGTGTATTAAATAAACTATGTATAATTCAGAGAAGAGCAAAAACTTAACTAGTGACTTTGATATTCATAGATCTGGGTAGGTGTACTATGTGATGAAATTTCTAATTTCAAAAGACTTCTGCAGAATATAAGAATTGCAGTGAAAATAAATAAATTCTCTAAAAATTTACCAAAAACATATTAAGTTATAATATCGGTGTAACGACCATCATTCATAGAGTAAATTTCAAATACTTGATCTACAGTACTTCAAGCATAGAATGCGCTAAATATAACCATATTTATATAGTTAGGTATTTATATATGTAAAAATATGCGGGACTATGGAAAAATGCTCCGTTTATACTCTCTACCTTTTCGCAATTTCATAGACTCACTTAGGAAGAAATAGGAAACTGATGCCTAGCATAAGACAGCGACATTGACAGCCAATATAGCGCAATATGTGCATATGAAGGTATGTACATACATATATATGTTATGTATTGGTTAGTGAGACTATCGTCTAACGGCCATGACATTAAAATTTTTGTCACGTTTACTTTTACTTTCACACGAAAAAGTAACGTTATTTCAATGCAGCTTATGTAGCCTGATAAACAGTCAATCTACCCACACACAGACACTGGCACACAAACTATAAAAACACACACACACACACAAGCATATATGCATGGAAACATGCATGTAACCGAATGACGTCTATTTGACAGGCAATTTGATCAAACTATTAGGACACATACTCGTAAAGCTGGCGCTTTCGTAATAGCTGCAGCGAAGGCGTGAGCCATAGTCATTGGAATAACGGTTAAATAATAGTAGAGGCGTTCATTGAAGGAGCTTGTGTCAAGCGATGAACATGAATGTAGCAGCACACCCACACATGCAAACTAACTGTGCCACTTTTGCTCATCGCATGTGTTGCGTGGAAGAATTCGTAGCCTCGTATACATATGTATGTATGTATATTTGTGTATGTGTGTGAGAATAGAGCTGTGTTTGTTTTGGCCTGTGAATTATCGTCCATCTTAAGACCGAGGCATGATAAGAAATTGCCGTCGGATGCGACGTGCTGGTAAGTTATAAACATCAATGACACATTGATGGACGGACAGTGAGAAGAAACCGATGTTGTTGATCTAGCAAATAATGGACGCACAGAGCAATGAAGGTCGATGAATCAATTTGGTGGAGATAGCAGGAATATAGGAATTATTTAAGTAAATATTTTGTGAAGCTAGAAAAATAGTATCTTCTATTTGCAAACTATTGTATATTCTATGATATACTTCTCTTCTGGTTAGAAGAATAAAGCATAAATCGATGGATGATATGATTCATCAAAAATAACTGAAGACGAGGTATTTGAAAATAACAAGGTCGTTATTACATAAACTATGCCATTTTTCTACTATCTATATCGGAGCAAAGTTCTCTTTTCAAAGAAGTGACATTTGAAAAAACAACAAAGTTGGCATGTTGAACTCCATATAAAGCGGGATGTGGTTGACTCATTTAACTGGTCTAACTAGATTCTTTACCGGATTTTATTTATTTTTTTTATTTTTATATGCAAAATGACAAGCTTATGTAAGCACAAAGTGTAACAGACCAAGTGGGGGCTTGTTCTAAGTATTTACCTTTGCGAATTCATGAAAGTTGCTTTCACAAGTAGCCGAAGGTAGCTATATTATTCCAAAATAGTTCAGATGTATAATATAAAATCCTATTATACATTATATACAAAAATCAACACTTTATGTCATCTGATCAAATTTGACCCGGACTAACAAAACGAAAAGTACCACGTCCGCACTTTTAATACAAATCTTCATTATCGCCTTCAAAATAGGCTCCTTTTGAATTAATACAAGTGGCTTCAACGGATTTTCCTTCTTTCGGTTTTCCGGTTAGTCCGGGTCAAATTTGATCAGTTAGTAGGCGAAATGATCTTATGAACGCAGATCATTAACACTTCGAATAACCTTTGTTCTCTATGAATCGTCATAGTTGTTGAGAAAAAAATTTCTCAAATACTAATTAACGTTTAAGTCCGGATTACTTAGACTGTACTGCTTTTGTAGGTACGTTTTCTAATTCCATGGTGTCTAGAGCTTGATGAAAAATATTGTATAGCCGGTCCAATTTTTCAGAAATCTTACAAAAAAAGTCTAACAGAATGTCCGAGATGACTAATTCAAAACTAATCCAAACATTAAAAGTTCATCCAAAGTTCTAGCACCATTCTGCTGGAATCATGTGATACATAGTATAGATCACTTATTTTAAGGTAAGGAAGCAACAAATTTTAAGCAAACGTTGAATCCTTTTTCAAAAAATTATGATTATAAAGAAACTCTCTACGTAGACCCATAACCTATAACCACCCTCACCTATAATAAGGGGCAAGACAGCTAATAAGTTCCTGTTTTTATCCAATACCACGGATTCTTATAGAATTTAATGGAGTCTCCAAATTTTTTTCTTTCCAGAGAAGAGTGGAAAAGGAACGAGGTGAATAAGGTCGCATGGTCATGCATCACGGTTAGGATTTTAGGGTTTCGTCAAAGGTAGTAAAAAAACGCCTTGATTTCTTGGTAAGTCTGTCATACAATTTCACAATAATCCCCAAGTGGATTTCAGGGTATAGTACTATTTCTGGAAACTGTGAAGCAGATAAACTAGCTAGAGCATACTCCTCCCTGGAAATAGACTATGAAAAAGAATGAATTTATAAGCATCTTACTACTTGTAGACATTGAACATAAATATAGATGAGTTTCGGTGTCATCAATCCCAAAAAAATTGCAACTTTCTTGACGATATTTTAGACTTTAGTATTGCAGAAGCACAGGGTAGTTCGCAGAGGGGATTTTAGTTCCAGTTGTTTCTCAATGGGACTCCTACCACTATCGGCAAAAAATGGTAAGACTCTAAAGTTTGCCCCAAAAAATATTTTTGTCGAAATATTTTTTTTTCCTAGCTTGGTATGGCTGTCAGTGACATCTGTGCCAAATGTCACATCAAAATTAGTGTTTAGTATACGTTTGACTTTCTGAAGTACATACAGTGCATTCGGAACTTTTACGTTGAGTGAAATTATTCAACAAAAAAGTTATATTAAATTGGGTGTGCGGAATCAAATTTCTTGTACCGAAACATTCAGAACGTTGGAAAAAGCTTTCGGTGATGATTGTTTGTCGTGAGCGAGTGTTTTTTATTGGTTAAAGTTATTGAAAAAGGGTCGAAAGCACTGATGATCAATACGTCAATAAAATAAAAGAGTTGGTGCTTGAGAATCAACCATTGACTGACAAAGATCTTACTGGTATCGTTGGAAAATCAAAGACAAGTGAAAGCCATTTTGAAAAATCATTTGGTTCTAAGATTTCATTTGGTTCTAAGATTTCTAATTGAGATCACAATTGGTTCTAAAATCGCACAATTTTTCGAAAAACATCGTCGCCTTAATGTCTGTAAAACAATGCTTTCCGACTACCAGGATGTCATGAAACGTATTACAACTGGCGGTAAGTCTTGGATCTATACTTACGACTAGGAAACAAACCATTATTCGGCCGAATATTGTGGCAAAGCTGAGCCGTAGCCGAAAAAACACGCATAAGTATATCAAAATCAAGGTTATGTTGACCGTTTTCTTCAATTATCGAAGTGTAGTGCACTCCGAATTCTTTGCGGGAAACTATTCGCAAAAAGACGTCGAAATTACCGACCGACAACTCTTGGTTTTTGCACCACGATAATGCACCGTCGCATACCGCATTGATTCTTCGTGAGTTTTTAGCAAAATTTCCAACCACTATTGTGCTCTTACCTCCTTACCTAGCTCCGTATGACTTCTGGCTATTCTGCAAACTAAACAACCGCTCCGTGGAAACCGTTTCGAGTCAATTGAAGACATTAAACGTGATTCGCTAGGCGCTTTGAAGGCTATTCTGGAAGTTGTTGTAACAGTTGTTAAACGAGGTTTGGAAAAAACGTTGGCACAAGTGTATTCTGGCCAAGGGGGATTACTTTGAGGGGAACGACATAGATTTTGAATTATTTTTTGCTCATAGTAGTTTTTTGTGCATGCAAACCATTCCAGATGGCGAAGAGAATACTAGAGAATCTTTCGAAATTGTCCATCCTACAAATGTGGCTTTGCTATAGATATTTATATACATTGTGACAGAAATGGGTTCGTTGATCGAAGATAAATTAACAAATTTTCCACTTTCCCATAATTAAATGTTTGGTTACACTCAAGTAGATGGCGAAGATTATCCGGAAGAAAAGTCGCTCAGCAATAAAAATTACTCTCTACCGCAAAAATGCTAAATTTTTGAAAAACACTCCCACAATTTAAAGTTCATTGCCATCAGTAATTATTCGACTCGCTGTAAACATTCTCATATTCCCAAAAACCACGATTGCATAACACTTGCTCTACAGATACAACAACCATATGATTATTGCCATTTGCCGCAAGTGTCCGTGATAACCGTGAATTTTCACGCTTTGTTGCACCGAAAATAAATTGTTGAAAAAATAGCTGAAGCTGAAAGTGTAAAGCTAAACACTCAACACACTCAAATACGTAGCAGTACATGTCTATATATGTGTAAGTGTGTATGGGTGTGTGAGTGCGACGTGCCTCCATGTTAAAGTCATAACGCGCTTTAACGAGCAGCAAATGCTCGCCATAACGATTAGACGCGGTAAGCGGAGTAAAAACAAATTTATTTATGAACATGTGGTAGTATGTATGTATATGTGTGTGTATTTATATGTAAGTGTATGTGCATGTGCCTGTGTCAAAACGGCAATAATTGCATTGGCGAGGGCAACAGCAATCGTCCGAAAGCAATTCCCTCACAAATTTAATTGTGTGCGACGAAGCCGCACAGTGGGTCCAATCGCGATATTGAGATGCGTCACAGCATATTTGTTTAATAAAAGCAGCTGTCAGCTGTATGCTATCTATAAATGTGTGTTTCTATGTATATGTGAGGGATTTCTATGCATATGTGAGTGTTTGTAGGTGTGTGCGTGCCCTAGAGTTTACTTGCGTTTAAAGAGTTCATGATGCGAAACGCTGAGCAGTGAATGAAACTAAAACCCTGGGTTAAATACAAAAACATTTGTGTGTGATAATGTCGATGTATAAGCATGTGTGTGTGTGTGTGCGGTAGCTATACCGAGGGATTTTGTGAAAATTGTTATTGAAGCCGCATGGCCAAAACACAGACAATGTTGCTAGCCAGCTGGGCGAGCAAACAAATGTCAACAAATTCCAACACTCACACACACACACATACAATACAAAAGCTTTTACATACATACATACTTACATATATACGCGCACAAGCACTCAGTTAAGTCCGTGGCTGTTAATATAGACTCACAGCTATTAGCTGATAAGCGCGCAATAACCAAACTCTGGCGTTGAATGTCGGCAATCGAAGCGGTTTTCGTAAAATTCCAGCGACATGTTGCTACTTTGAAAGCCATCGAGATTTGGAGCACATGAGGGTTGTACTTAAAAAATTTAATGAACGACTTTTTTGTCACTTTTCACCTGTTTTAAGTCGTGATCTCGCAACCGCAGGCATATCCTTTTCTTCCATACAGCTTCTGTTACTAACATTCGGTAAGATGTTCCCAACCTTATAGCATATACGCTGATAGCGCAATGCCATGTTAGAGTCCCCACAACTGGGAAGAAACTAACCTTACTGAGAACAAAGACCTCATTAGAGCTCTTACGATCGTTAAAAGGTTCTTGAAACAGGGCAGGAACTGATGATTGGTTAGTTCTGGCCATCTGCCTTGAAGCCCAGCTGTCCACTAGTAGAACACACGAGGAGAAGGGAGTGTCGACCCAGTCTACTGACATCGGTGCCATGCCTCGCCAGTTCAGCAGTTTTAAAGTTAGCTGCGGTTCCACTACGGCCTGGCACCCATACTAGTCTTACCATGTAACTCGAAGCGATTGACAGCGAGGCTAGGAATTCCTTAACCAACTCTGATCGCACGGCTAGTTTGCTCAAGGCTAGAATGGCCGGCCTGTTAACAGAGTGAATAGTCACTTTTCTGAAGGAGACTGCACTTCGAGTCAGTAAATCTACCTATGTAGGACCTTAATGGCAGCAACCTAGGTGTGAAAAACGTTACATTAGTCAGTAAATCTGAAATTGAAGTTTCTCCTCCTCTCCTCAAATTTTCACCCACATACAAAGAAACACTCTCCCCCTCTCCTCCAACGGCTACTATCCACCCAAAACTCCCTCGTAGGTTTTTAGGTAGAGAAAAAGCTGGTTTAACGACTCAAAGATTCAAACGATTCGGTTTAGACTTCTATAAATCCAGATTCTTTGAGTTTGATAGCAACTTTCGTAGACACTCACTTTCTATAGCTTTTATATATAAGATGATATCAAATGGTTGGAATCGGCTCAAGTGCACCACATATGTATGTTTCCTTGCAAGTGTAGTCTTTTGTAGAGCTCTCCACCATACAAAGACTGCATAGAACATAATAAGCTTGACTATTATATCGTAGAGCTACAGATTACGTACCACCCTAAAGCATTCGCATCTGCATACATATATAGAAATACATCGTGATATCGTCATATATAGCGAAGCGCTAGTCATACAAATTAAGCGCTGCCTCCAGCGATTTTTGAGCGACCACAAATGCCTATCAGCGAGAAAATTTCCCACTTGTCAAAGTGTTCACATGCGAATTGAAGTCCGATAGCACTTTCAGTTCTATATTCAGCTGATTTCATCACTGAGTTGCTTACTCGATTGACAAATGTCATTTAACTCAATCATTTTCTTTACCAATTAGCACATTCATATGGGGATGAGTAGATGAGTTTTGAAGTTTCAATTGGAAAATTGAAAAAAAAATTGGTTTGATTGGGAAAATGCCTAAGTAAAAAGCAATTAATTTGCCAAATGAACCTATTTTTAATTACAAAAACTTTCATTTCTCATCATTTGAGTGAGTTTGTGATAGATAACAGTTACGTTGTCTGTTGTCTCGATAAATTAAGTAAACGATTTTTAAACATCTACATATTTTGACAAAGAATATTTCTGCGAATTCGAAAGATTCAATATGATCCACAATCTATTGAGTAATGCGATGTATGGGAAGCGGCGCCGTCTTGTTAAAACGAAATGTCGCCGAGATCACGAGCTTAAATTTCAGGCATAGTGGGTTGTCTTGACGAGATCACGGTCGCCATTGACGGTTACGTTTTCACCGACATCATTTTTGAAGAAATATGAACCGATGATTCCACAGGCGCATAAACCACACCCAACCATTTGACGGACTGAAATGGCAACTCTTAAATCTCTTCATGTTGATCTTCGTCCCAAATGAGGCAATTTTGCTTGCTTGCATACGTTAGATCTTCTTGGAAGATTTCAAGAGCCCTTAGAGTGAAGAGATGTCGCTTGGGAAGGTGGAGCGGCTTCAATTAATGTATAAGCTGTTTTGTTAGATTTCCTTCCATACGTCAAACCCACTCTCCACGGTCTTCGTGTGCATCCTCAGCTACGGCTACTATATCTTCTTCACTGCATACTGGACATGATCTGTTCGGTCGAATATTATCCAATAATGAATGCATGGTTTCAAGATGGGTGATGGTGTTGTGAACAGTATGCTCAGTAAGCCGATTATCATAAATTCAGCGTAGCGCGCGAAACACATTCTTCGCAGAACGTGAATTTTCGTAATAAAGTGGAACGATTTGTAAAAGTTGTTCAGGTGCGTAAGTCTTTTCACAATGAAATGTCAAACAACACTGAACAAAAATAACAAGACTACTTAACACGACTCACGCGTGATCGGTAAAAACAAAAAAACTATTGAAAAATGTACCTCTACTTGGATTACCAGGTATATATGTATATCACCATTTCTCAGTTTCATGGTTATTTCCTCACGTTTATTAAATCGAAATCAGTCACTATGAATAAAATAATCATTCTCATAGCGAAGGAAAGATTTTTCATCGCTAAATGAGATTTTCTGGTTTTTAGGTTTATTGGTTTTTCAAAAAATCACTCTGGAGATATTTCAAAGAGTACACTTAAAATGGCTCTGTCGGCAATACACCTCCTGAAGTATACCATTTCGACTTTCAATTTGATCTCTGATGTATTTTTCACAGGTTTGCATTTAAATACAGTTTGGTTCTGGAAGAGCAGTTATCCGTTTTTTTCTCATCTCAACATTTCAAACAGAGGAGCTCACGCCATAGCTCACTTAGCTCATAAAAACATCAAGTGACTCTGCAACTAGTTACATACAGTTCTGAATCAAAAAAAAAAAAAAAATTGTCTTTCCGAGAATTAAATTATTGTTTTTTTTTTAATGTGAGTGGCCCCGAAACTAAATTTTTTGATTATTGGTAAAAACTACTCAGACGAAGAGGTCTTGGCCTCTGTTCGTTGATTGAGTAATATGTATATTTACAAGAATTAAAGGTTAAATATTGTATAAAGAAAATAAATATAAAAAATATTATTTGACCTTCCTTTCATAAAAACCTGTAGATATTCACCTCCGAAAAGTATTGCAGTTTCAAATTTCAAAGAGTACATACGGTAAAATTATCGTTTTACTTTTGTAAACAAACAGTTAGTGAAAGTCAAAGGCCAAGGGTATGTTGAGCTCTACTAATTCCAATGGCTTAGTAAAAAATATAATAAATATTGATTTATGTTTGTGGATTTGTGTCAAATATTTTATTCACATACCTCCTACCACATACTATTATGCGCCCAAAACTTCGCTAAGCTTTTGATCTATTAAATGTAGGTCAACATATCGATTTCATAAATTCAAATTATGCAAATCCGTTTATCTCCTTCCCCACAATAATGTCATACAGTTCAACAATCATCATCCATGACACGTGTGCACCTCGATGTAGGTGTCGGTTAAAAAAATGTCTATGACGTCGTAATTGCGGAGAGAATTTTAAAAATGTTTGCAGAAAATAAATTTTCATAACTGTATTTTTTAGAGTGGGTGGAGAAGTTTATGATTGAAACTTGATATGGCATTCTTTGGTGTTTGAAAGGTTGAGGTTGATTTGAAACTTATGCTGAACACCAAAACGACTTTATAATATCTTTGCATATTCTAAGAAAGCAAAAAGAGCAAAAACTTTTGTTCAAAACTTAAAATGAAGTAAAATAAACAACTTATAAATTAATAAGTAAGGAAGTGATAAGTTCGATTGGAAGTATACTGTTAATAGTCACTAAGTTTCAATAATGTAAGACGGGTGAAGTGAATTAAATATCTCTAACAAGCCATAAGCTTAATCCAATTGCCCATACACTTGTTATAAGCCTCAGCTGAGATGGCAGTCTTTCAGCTAATGCGTTTTAAACGAAATCATGGAGCGTTCCCCGAAAAATCCACAGGTAGTCAAATACGGTGAACAAGGGTGACGAAGAGATGACAATCGCTTAGTCTTTGGTCAAAAAGTCAGTCATAATCATGCTGAAATGTGGCGATGCATTATTATAGTGAAACATGCATTAATCTGGTGGCCGGAAATGGCGTCGTTTACGATAAATTACCTTACGCAGACGTCCCAAAATGATCAAGAAACAGGTTTTCCACAGGGACGCTAAAACAGTAGGCCGATAGGGCCAGCAAACGACGCCATATTTTTCCCCGTTTTTTGACATTTCTCTTCAGTGAAGTTTACTATTTCATCAAGGAAAGATATACTACGATCCAACAACGAATCGAAATTACTAAAACTTACTACCGAAATTCGGAGTAAGTGGTCCCAACTTTAAGAGCGCTACGTCCAATAAATGTTCGTCATAAGAGACATAGAAGTGCCCGTAGTATTGAGAAGGCTCAAATCAGACTCTCACACGTCGTTCGCAAGTGTTGGGCATCTGAATGTTGCAAAAATTTCTTACAAGATCAAATAGACGCAAGAACTGAAGCCGCCAGATCACCAGAATCGTCGTATGGTCGTGAATTGGAGTGAACAACAACTTGAAAATGATCCGGATTTAATCGAAAAATCATCTTCAGCGATGAGGCTCATTTCTGTCTCAATGACTTCATCATTAAGCAAAATATGCGTTATTAGTCAGTGAGCAACCCACACGTACTCCTTGAGTCATCATTTCATCCCGAAAAAATTACGATTTGGTGCATTTTATGTGCCGGCGGCGTCATTGGGTCGTTACTTCTCAATGACAACCAAATATTTTTGGCCCGAATTGGATGATATCAACTTGAACTATATGTGGTTCCAACAGAACGGCGTCCCAGTCACACAGCGAATGTTAAAATTGATTTATTGAAAACCAAAATTGGTGAACGTGTTATCTCACGAAATGGCTTAATCAGTTGTCGTTTGGGGCTATTTTTTTTTATTTTTGCGGGGCTATCTGTAGTCTATGTTCTATATCAACAAGCCAGTGAAGAGTGGTGAACTTCGTATGAATATCAAACGTGAAATTGCTGCGCTGCAAGCTTGCCCGTGGTGGCCAAGCATATGGGCAGGGGTTATAAGGTTGTTTGTTTCCTGATTGTATTGAGCTTAGGTTATGTTTCAATGTCACATTTCTTTCTACTTTATATCAAATTTATTTCACCTTGGTGAAGCGGTTCTTATAGTGACCTATAGTGAGTCTTTTATATTATCCATTACACTCAATTTAACCTTTTTTTTTCTTCTTAGACTACGATAAGATTTTGAATACCAATCTGCATCGATGCCAAATATTTCTCGAAATAAAATTATCAAGA
>JAPZAG010002645.1:0-15227 GCA_027475135.1 Bactrocera correcta | reverse complement strand
AAAAAATGTGTGAAACCATCATACCAACATACAAATGAACTATGCGATACGCTCTACGTGCCAGGTAGCCGAACCGCTCCAACATTTGCGAAAATGTTGTGAAAGGAAAGGCGGGAAAACTTGACTCGAGTTACTGGAGCCAAAAGAAAATTTACCGCCAATAACGACAAAATGTTTCCGTCGTTCCCACGACAGTCGGGTTTACGTAAGTGGAACGAACCCGGATTTTTATTCGGCCAAACACTGTCAAATTGTCAGAATCTACCGCTACAACAACAACAACAACAAAAGGTCTCCATTTGAACGTCGACTTAGTTGCGATCGCAATAGCAATATAAAATCACAGTGATTCAAAAATAGCAATCACTGAATGCACAGATATCGAAAAATCGCAATATCGCTCATCTCTAATATCCACTGCATGGACAAATATATACTGGCCAAGCAGAAACTGGTAGGGAAACGAACCAAGGCGACCGAGTGGTGAAAGATTTGTCTGCCAAATACCAAGGAAGTGGCCGAAGCATTAAAATAGACAATTTGCTTACGACCTTGCCAGTTGCAGAACTGCTTCTCACCTGGAAACTCACGATCGTTGGAACTTTGCGCAAAAACAAATCATATATTCCTTAAGAAATGAAGCAGAACAAAAACAGGACAACTGGTTCAACGACATTTGGCTTAAAAAATAATGTGACAATGTGCTCTTATGTTCCCAAAAAAATAAAGCAGTAATTTTGCTTTCGACCATGCATAATGATGCTGAAATAGCTGACAGTGGGAAATCTGAAATAATTGAATATTATAATCGTACCAAAGGTGGTGTTGATCGAATGGACCAAATATTTGCGGAATATCCAATACAAAGACAAACAAAACGATGGCCATGTTCTTCAACATGTTGGACATTACAGCTCTTGCAGCCTACATTGTAGACGATTTGAATAACCCTATGTTGCCTTGGAGAACAAACAACAAGCGTGAGCAGATCCTGCGCAGCTTGGCTGAAGCATTGTGTATGCCCATTATTGAAGCCAGAGCCAGAAATCGTCAAGTGACGCGAAATTTTTCGACTAAAATTGCTATTGAGGCAATTTCAACTGACCGGTGGAATCAATGGTGTCAACAGCAGCATCAACATCTGCCGCAGCGCGCAAGCCAAAACCTGTGCCGGATCTTGCTATTTATGTTACGCACAAGAGGAAAAATGCCGTATGAAAACCGGAAAGCTGTGCGCCAAATGTAAGAAGCCAATGTGTCTTGAACATTCGGTCACATCAACATATTGCTCTATTTGCCATGATTTTCCTTAGATATAAGATGCATTTTTATAATTTGTATAATAAAAGTCAATAATATAATGTGTCAAATGAATATTTTTAATTTTTCAAATAAAAAAAAAATATAAAAAATGTTTTTTTTTTTTATTATTATGAGGATTTTTACTATTGGGGTACAAACGTATCCCGGGTGTGTGTTTACGTATATAATGTGTTTGGAAGGCTGAAGCTGAACCAATGATCCGATCTGATTCAAATTTTGAATTTGAACTCAAAACTAAATAATCCTCCTAGATCCGAAGTTAGCGGTATAGAGGTTCAAAAGTTACAACAATTCAAAGCTGAAAGTGGATACATTTGTACCCGGGTCTGTGTTCTAGGGTTAAGATGTGGAAACGCTCGTTTTCTCATAATTCTAAACAACGTAATCTTTCCAACGATGAGTGTGCTAATTGATTTTTAAATTAATAAATTTAGCTAAAAAGTAACAAAATAAAAGTGAAATGTGAACTTATTTTAATGTTTAGAGTGAATATGTAAGTTTACAAAGGAAAAAATAAGAAAAAGTTTAGTGAAACATTGAGAAAAACTATGTGTGAAATATTTTAAAAAATATAAATTTTAGTAATATTATTTTCATATTCCTCCTCTGGAGAAGCTCTTCTATCGACACATACCATATTTATACAGAAATTCGGTTTTTTACCCGACGGCCAAAGTAATTGGAGTCGTGCCTATAATTTACTTCTTTCACTTGATATAAGTTTGGTATAATTTAATTTTTCACTCTCGTTAAAAGACGCTTATTCACAATAAGACCCGTGTACGCAAGTGTCGGTGTACGATTTCCAACTGGTCAAAAAAGAAGAGAGAAGCCCAGTTTCACCTTCCTTTTTGTAAGTTGAAGAACAAAGTGTGAAGTCCTAATGCGTGGTGACATGGTGTGTGGTGTACATAGGCTGCTATATATATTTCTGGCCTAGGAAACACTAAGTGTTGCCAGGTGAAATCTGACATTTCCATTGGAAAGTTTGACATTTTTTAGCATAACATCACTCAGAACGTTTTGTCATTTAACCGTGAATTGTTTTATTTACAGGGAATTAAAAAAATTCATCTCGGCCAAAAAATGGAATTAACTCATGAACATTTTCGTGCGATCATTTTTCACAACTTTCGACGTGGATTATCACGACAAGAGTGCATCGATGAACTAAAATCTTTGTATGGCTATGAAGCACCATCCTATAGCACTGTGAAAAACTGGTACAACGAATTCAATCGTGGCCGACGCTCGCTCAAAGACGAATTCCGTGAAGATCGTCCAAAAACAGCCGTTGTGCCAGAAAACATCGATGCCGTACTTGAACTGATAATGCAAGACCCTCATGTATCAGACCTTCAGATAGAGGCATGAATATGCATTTCTCCCACCAGCATACTTTCGATATTGCATGAACACCTGGCCGTAAAAAAGGTTTGTTCTCGTTGGATCCCGCACAATTTGACAATCGCTCAAAAAAAGGCATGGTGTAAAGAAATGCTGAAAAAATACGATCGCGGTGCTTCAAAAGACGTCACAGGTAACGAATCATGGATCTATGCGTATGAGCACGAAACAAAACATCAATCGACCGTGTGGGTCTTCCAAGACGAACCAAATCCAACGAAAGTTGTTCGTGGAAGAAGCACTTCGAAGCAAATGGTCGCCAGTTTCTTCGGCAAAACTGGTCATGTGGCGACTGTTCCGCTTGAGCAACGTAGGACGGTCAATTCTGAGTGGTACACCACCTTTTGTTTGCCTGAAATCTTCGGAGAAATTCGAAAAACGAACAAGAGAAGACGAATCATTGTGCACCACGACAATGCGAGCTCTCACACATCGGCTCAAACCAGCGCCTTTTTGACCGACCAAAACGTCGAATTGATGGGTCATCCGCCGTACAGCCTTGACTTGGCACCAATTACTTCTTTTTATTCCCACACATCAAGAAAAAAATGCGTGGTCAACGATTATCGTTGCCAGAAGATGCTGATGAAGCATTCAAAAACCATGTTTTGGAGGTGTCTCAATCGAAGTGGAAAAAGTGCTTCGAAAATTGGTTTGAGCGCATGCAAAAGTGTATAAATCTTGATGGAGAATATTTTGAAAAACAATAAAACCATTTTCGTTGATAAATATTCCTATTTTCATTATTAGGCCAGAAATATACATATATAGCAGCCCTCGTACCACTAACCTTGAATTAAAATTTGTAATCACACATTTTCGCTGTTTGCTGTAAAAATTTACTTTGGATTGAGAACAAGGTGTAGTAACATAAAGTTCAGAATATAATAGAATTCATAAGAACAAACTAAATACAAATTTTAGAGTACAAAAGTAAACAGCTTACTGACAGTGGAGCTAACACCTTTCGCTATTAGCCCAAATTTTGGCACACAATCACCAACCTGCAACAGGCTTCTGATCAAATGCTATGGCTTGTGTATGCTATCTTTTTGAGGTTGTCGATTTGATGCACCAGCTACATCCTGGCAAATAAGCAACACTAAAACGCCACTGTAATATTTGGAACACTGGTTTGCACATTATTAGCTGCTGTAAAAAATAAAAACATTGTAAACAAAGAGTAGAAATGGGGCAAACCGATTTGAATAAAATAAGGCTAAAACATGAAAAGCCATATCTTTCTCGGCATATTTTCCAATTTGTGCGAAAATTTTGTCTACAAGCAATGCTTTTCTTCATCGATCAGCTGTGAACTAATGGTCTTTTGAAGTGTTGCACAGAAACCCCAAAAAAGACGTTCATTGTTGTTGCACGTGTTTTCATTAACTATTTCACTAAAATTCTTTATAGATTTGATCTGGTTTCGCAAAAACCCAGTGAATATAACAAAATGTTAAATTAAGTAACTTAAAGCTTACAGGCATAGCAAAGGAAAGATCCTTAATATCATGTGAATAACTTTTTTTGTATTTGGATACATTTTGGTTAAAAGATGGCATACTTTAAAGCCACTATTCGTTATATAAATTGCTTTTTTATTAGTATATCGGAAATTAAAGTAATCAAAAGGAATTTAAATTGTGTTATACGCGAAGAAGGCATGAAGGAAGGATCTTCATTTTGCCAGTCACATAGGAATTTTGAAGGAATGTTATCTACTTAGCTTGGTTAAAATCGGTCGAGCGGGTAACGAGATATGTTTTACATAAAAGTGGGGGATGCCACGCCCATTTTCCAACTTTGAACCCGGATCTTATAGAGGTCTCTCACACCATCCGGAGGTGTGAACTAATGTCTTTGACGTTATTAGATAATTGGTGTATTTATTTGATCAGCAAATTCAGCTATTAGCTTATTTTGTATGGAAGACTTAACTAACTTATAACTTTTATATTGAACTAGAGGCATTCCCAGTTCATCGCTTTTTTTCATTCACAATAGCGAGGTTTTTCCCAAAAAAAAAGTAATTGACAAAGCGAGAAACCTCATTTTGAGTAAATGTAAACAAATCAAAGTTAGAGATTTTTTAGATGAGTGTTAAATTAAAATTAAGACAAATATGAACACTTATTTTCAGTTTTTTGTATTCTAGACCTCAAGTAATTAAAATAAATATATTTGTATAGTATATTAGTATTCCGTTTATAAATTTGAAATTTCAAACTAAATTGTAATTCAGCTGATTGTTCTTGTCCGCATTACCAACCCAATTCTTTTTTAAGAAATATATTGTACATATGGAATAAGCTAGGTTCATTTTATTAGTCAATGGTTTAGCTATTAGCTTGTGATGGTCAAATAAAACACGGTTATTGATTTAGTAATTTTTAACCGTACTGTTATATGGAAAGTGAGCGGGGTTATGATCCGATTTCGTCCATTTTCATGGTGTCGGTAGAGGCTCTCATAGCATTTATCTTGAGGGCTATTTTCGCATGATATGTTTGGGAAGTATTTACATTTAAGCTATTCAGGCGGAGCCATGCCCACTTCTTCCAAATGTTTAGACCATTGCTACCGCGATACCCTGTGCCCAATTAGAGTTTTGTATCGTTATCTAGTCCTTAGTTATGCCACTTTATAGGTTTTCGTTTAATTATTTAAATTAATAATTAGTGGGCGTTGCAGTGGCTCGATACCACCTATCTACGAACTCGACCTTTAATTTTGCTAATGAACACGATTACCCAGTTTCATCACAATATCTTTATTTTAACTCAAGTTATAGCTTCCACAGACAGACAGACAGCTGGATTTCCAATAGTCCGTAGCTGTGATCAATTGTATACATATACATATAAAGGAAATATGAAAACCTTATTGCTACTTTAAATTGGCCATCATAGTCACCAGACGTTAATTACAGAACGTTTGGGCTTTAATGAAAGAGAAACTATTGAAACCCCTTTTAACTTTAAGTATCGAATAATCGTCAGCTTCATATACCAAAACAATGTATTAGGTTGTCAAAAAAAGTATTGAGGTATTTTCGCTAGTTGGCGCTGAAAGCGCGTAGTTCTAGTTTTATTCGTCGCATCGGGTCATGCTATACCTTTTTGGAAAGCTCATTTCACGCGCTAACACGTGTTTGATTGATTGTCGTTTCTTTTAAAATAATAAAATTTGTGCAGTTTATGGACCCGATACAGTTTCCATTTCCACCGCACAACGATGGTTTCAACGTTTTTGTTCTGGTGTAGAAGTGGTCGAAGATGCGCTACGCTCCGGAAGGCCTGTCCTCGAAAATTGCGATAAAATCGCTGAATTGGTCGAAAGAGACCAGCATAGTATCAGTCGTAGCATCGGTCAAGAGCTGGGCATGAGTCATCAAACCGTTATAAACCATTTCAATAAATTCAATAAATCATTCAATAAAAATACCGCAGGACTTTTTTGACAACCTGTATATATTTGCACAAATTTAGTACCAATTTTACGAAAAAGCAGTATTCTTTATAAATAAGACAATTTCGTTAATTATATTAAGGTATTGTATCAACATGTCATATATTAAAAAAAGGCCTGAAAATCCCTTTATTTTTTTGTGTCAAGATTGCTTTAAAGTCGATACAAAAAAAAAAAAAAAACACAAATGTAGTAAAATCGCAACGAAATATAACGAAATTATAAAAAATATATATCAATATGACCAAACCATTGCAAATTTAAATCGTAATATATAAGTAATTGACTGCGATCACTTGTACCAAATTACAGCTTTACTTATATGTATGTGGGCGTAGTAAGGGTCCCATTACGACCATCTACGAATTCGTAATTCTTTTTGTATTAAGAAACCAGCAGAAATCTCAACTTTTATTGCACGGATGGATCGACGGACAGATAGTGAACCGGATTTCAAATTTGCCCGTCATCCTGATCGATACTATATATTTAACCCGAAATCTATTTCGTTTACGTTTAGGTGGTACATACAACCGTAAAGTGAACAAAACTATTATACTATGTAGAAATAGGTTGCAAAAGTATAATAATAGAGGTGTGATTCCTTTTCATGGTATGCAAAAAATTTAAAAGTTGGTTTGGCATTTTCTCAAATTGAATTACGTTTTTTTTTAAGGAATTAGTCTGATTTAATAACAACTTTTGCTATTTTAAATAAAAAGGACCTGAAGATAAATTTACACCAAATGTTTTTGTAACGTTATTCCAGTGAAGTCTTTCGTTCAATTCACATAACATAGTATATTAACACTGAGAGCAGCAAATAAAATATTTTTTTTCAAGCATTTTTGTTTCAAAACAACACTGCAGAAGAAGATAATAAAAGCAATGAGTCAAGTTAATGGATACAACAAAACATTTTCCATATTCCTGTAATATATTTGGGGCTATGATTATTATTTGATATTTATATTTAAATTCCGTATATGTTATTAAAGTGTATTTAAATTATACTACCATTACATATTATAGTTCTCAATAAGTTTCGAAGCGCACTTGAATTATACAAATGTAAATCGCAGTGATTTTCTAACACCACTCGTTGTTTTTAATAAGGCAAGAATGACAATATTTTAAATTACATCGCCTTTCGAGTAGCAAAACAGAGTATGTACTGTTTTCTCTGTTCAGAAAACCGAACAAGTCATATTTGTTTGTGTCGTTTGCATTCATTCTTATTCAAGTTCAACATTTACATTGCTGTAAATGATATCAAACAAAGTTTAAGCAAACGATCATTCGTTGCTTTGGTGATATCAAGTGTGCAGCAGTCCATTTCATATTTATGAGTTCACCTTTTGGAAAAATAAATTGTGTATATTCCCACTTTTAGAAGCAAAATATTTTAAATATCATCAACGGAACGGTTAATTTAAAAAATTTGACGACTGTCAGAACGGATGAGTTGACCATGCTTATGTAATGGTTTTTAAACAACATTGTGGAACTTATTATTTCTGTGGGAGCAGCAAAAGATGCACATTCTGGGACTTTTTTGTTTTGTGGGTGAAGCAAAGGGTGTATATGTGAACGCCGACTACTTTTAGAGTTTGTTCTAGATTAACTCAGTGGAAAACTCAATCTGGCATCGTTACATTAGATTGACCATCGCAGCCGCTCGATGCAAACTCTATTGAAAATGTGTGGGCATATATTAAAAGAAGATTCGTGGAAGACGCACAAACACGTTGAAGCAGTGTTCTTACGAAATTCGTCGGATGTGGAGATCCTTGCCACTAGAATAAGTCGTCAAATTAGTAGAAAGCATGTCTCGAAGATGCCAGGCAATTATCGACGCCGGTGATTACTGGACATATTGTTGACCAAATTTCATCATTGTTCGTAATGTCTAAAATGTATATAAATATGAAAGTTTCATAAAATATTTTTTTTTTTATAAATTAACACGACCAAGCTGTTACTTGACAGACTGCATATATATATACATATGTATATATTTACGCCTCTTTTAATAAGACTTAAAATAACACACATGCTTTGCACTAAATTCATTTCCCTTTCATTGTGTCGATAATATTCAATTTAAACTCTTCTCCCATACGTGCTGCAATGTCACATTATAATGGTTGATACTTCGGTATGTGCAAATTAACAATCCATTTAAGGTAGAATTTAAGGTTTAAAATTGGTGCCATGAAGAAAATAACTATAAATGGTGAGGTAAACAGATTTCCTCTATTACTTTTTGTAGATAATAAATTGTACAATACCCTCATTCAAAAATTTTATGCTATTGTGATGAAAAATTATAACTTCATCCTTTTGCTAATGCGCAGGGATGAAGACGACCACAACCGGACGATTCTTATAAAATGCCAATTCATTAAAGCTGTAAATAGCTGTATATACCTGTAAAGCTTGCGAGAGTGTTTCGGCTGTTACTGACCTCTGGCATTTTTGTTTTTTGTTTTAGTATAATGTTTAAAATTGGCCATATATTTTTCAAGGTAATATAATCATAATCAAATATTACTCATAAAATTTGAGTACTTTCTTAAATTTCAATATATGTATATGCTCCAATAAGTGAAAGTAACAGATGCTCCAGTTTTATCTACATATAAAACTAATTGTAATTGGCTTTCTAGAGCACGTAGGGATTACATTTAATTTCAAAATTTGTTCGGACGTGACACGACTGTTAATTCTTTTTGACATTTATTCTAAACTTGTTAACTTTTCTGTATCACTTCTGTGGGGTAAGAGTTTTCCAATTGTAGTTTTTGGGCCCAATGGTGGTCTTGTATGGAATCAGCGGAAAAAATAATTCCACTGTTTATTAAAAGTGAAACTTTTGCCAAAGGTTTTTAAAATTTCCCTTTTCCCGTTTCCCACTCCGCCACCACCCGGTGGTATCGTATTTTAACTAAATTTTAATGGTACAGTTTTCTTTCTTTCAGGTGATGAAAGGATTTAAGCTCAAAAGCAATCAGTTAAGTTTTTTTGCTTGACTCAGCAGATTCTTCTTAGAGCTCCCCAAATTTGGAAACTGATCGTTTTAAAATTAACACGGGAGGGTGAATTAAAATTTTTCGGATTGACAAAGGGGAAGGAAATTTTAGGAATTTTTTGGGAAATTTTTCCCCTTGCAGGATCTAGCGCAAATCAAAGGGGATTTAGAGTTGATTGAATTGATTTTTTTTTAAATTGAATTCAAACAGGAGGAAATAGGGGGTGGACAAAGGTCTGGGTTATTCCAAATTTGTTTGTACTCCCCATTTTTTTCGATTTTATTATCAGTTGTAGAGGGACAAAATTGTCTTTTTTTTTAAATTATTATTTTAAAATTTCTCCTTATATTCGTTCTGCCCAGAACTCCCTCAAACCCAACATTTTCCTTTTAATAATAGGAAATTTTGAGTACTCATTGCGTCCAATTAAATTTTCCCCATTTGGTTTTTTTTTATCTCAACTCCAACATCAGATTATGAGGCCTTTATTTGCTCAGGATAACTGTTTTTCCTTTAAAATGTTATCATAGCAGAGTAAAAAGTTAATATCAAGTTTTTTGTTAACGAAGTTTCTAATAAGTAGATACTGATAAGTAGATACACACATTTTGTAAACACCACAATTCAAAAACATACGGGGTATGACAATTAAGTAATGAGACTGATTCCATAAAAACCGGATATTTGAAAATTATTCTACAACTTTGCCATCCCCTTCAAAAAAAATCCCCTTGGGCCCGATATACAGCATTAAAACGCGTTTTCTATGCTTCGTAACATTTCTGGAACGCTTCGACTGGGATGACCGCGAGTACCCTCGTCACGGCCGCCTGGATCTCCGTAATCGACTCAAAATGGGTTCCTTTGACCACCGATTTTGTTTAAGAAAACAAAAAAAAGTCACAGGGTGACATGTCGGGCGAATAAAGCGGCCGTTGCAATACGGCGATCCCTTTAGAGGCCAAATACTGAGACACGCTGAGGGCGGTGTGCGAGGAACGTTGTCGTGATGAAGGATCCAGTTACGAGCGATGTCTGGCGCACCCTGATGACTCTTTTTCGCAATCTTTCGAGTTTTTGGCAATAGTAGAGTTGATTCACAGTTTTCCCCGGTGGAACGAATTCTTTGTGGACGATTCCACGGCTATCAAAAAAGGTAATAATCATCGTTTTCCCCCTTTGACTGGTCGCCCTCTCCGCGCCTCGTCTTCCACGCTTTCACGCCCCTCCTTAACTCTTTATGCTAACGAAACACCTGGGCACGACTAAGAGCATTTTCACCATACACTCTTAAATTTTTGCGTACGTTTCCGAAGCTGTTTCGCCCAATATGGCGCAAAATTTTATCGCGACGCGTTGCTCTTGATTTCGTTTTTCCATTTTCGTGACGAGCACTACAAACACACGTCTTGTCGCAGCAGGCGAACTAAACAAGCTAGAGCGATGGTAGATACACTATTTCAATGGAGAGGGGAGGGATGCCGGAATAAAGGAAAGGAAATCAAGGTCACAGGTTTACCTCGTATAGGCGTGAAAGTTTACACCGATATGATGTGCTTAAATAAAAAGTAAGAAAATAATAAAATGAAAACAATAAAATATGCACGTATACGAGGTGTGTTCAAAAAGTATCGCGAATCGTAACTGACAGTTTTCTTCGATTGCAGGGGCGTGGTGCATCATGAGTTCTTGCCACAGGGAAGAACGGTCAATAAGGAATATTACCTGCAAATTATGTGCAATTTGCGCGAAGCAATCCGCCAGAAACGCCCGGATTTGTGGAAGAACAAAAAGTGGCTTTTGCACCACGATAACGCCTCTGCTCACACATCGTTGCTTGTGCGCGATTTTTTGGCCAAAAACAACACACTAATGATGCCGCAACCACCGTATTCCCCAGATCTGGCCCCCTGTGACTTTTTCTTGTTCCCTAAACTGAAGAGGCCCTTAAAAGGACGACGTTACGCTTCTCTTAACGAGATAAAGACGGCATCGAAGGAGGAGATGAAGACGATAAAAAAAAATGATTTTTTGAAGTGCTTCGAAGATTGGAAAAACCGTTAGCACAAGTGTATAATATCTCATGGGGATTACTTTGTTCCCTTCAAAGTAGAGAAAATAGATATTCATGAATAAATAAATAATTTTTGAGAAAACACAAAATTCGCGATACTTTTCGAACACACCTCGTATACATACACTTTAATACAAAAAATTATGAAAAAAACACAAAAAATCGAATGCCTGGTAGATTAACATGAAAAACAAAGAGAGGCGCGAAACGTTGCAGCTGAAATCAAAAACATACACCAAGAAAACAGTAACTAATATAAACAAATTAGACTCATTTAAGGGCGAGAGAGCGGATCACAACTTTTTTATTAACTTAATTCGATGTATAAAGAAAAACATACCACTCAAAAGGGCACTTATAAAACCATAGTTTTAACCCTTGTGTTGCCACCCGGGTACCCGGGTACCCACCGCAGGGTATTTTGTTGAATAATATTTTTTCTACAAAAAATAGGCTAAAATCCTCTTGGATCCTCATTTTTTAATCGGTTATCTAGCGATATGCCCATACATTACGATTATAATTTTATTTTTTTTCTAATAGGAGTAAATAAGTATCTACATACATGCTAATTATATCAGCTTATTATGTTCATTTTTAATTATTTATTGATATTTTATTCAAAAGTTTTCAATTTTTTTGTTTAAATTATTACTTATATTTCACTATGTAAAAAGCAAAAAATGAATTTAATTTTTTTTTTTTCATTTCATTCATTCATTTTTTTAACTTCATGTCGTAAAACAATATTATTATATTATTATTATTATTATTATTATTATTATTATTATTATATTTTAAGAATTAATTAAAAAATTAAGAAAAATTAAAAATTAATTATTGCAATGTATGTAAACATTTAGAAATGTTCACCGAATGCTGATCGCATACGGGCTTATCGTACTCAATGCCGGATTTCCGTGTCATTCGGCGTTTGCGAATAGGCTGCTCGTTACAAATGTAACAAGATCCAACAACAGCTTTTTTCCCAGTGGCGTCTCGACGTTGGTCATTTCTGAGTACCACCTCTACTATTGGCCTTTCAAAGAATCTTTCGACTGCGATTTTAGTAGAGTGGTTTCGCATTATTTTCTGATTCGGCGCTCGCTCTTCGATCATTGGCATTGCTAACTCTTCTGACAATTGTCGGAGGAAAAATCTTCGTCTGTTCGTTTTCTTAGGAAGCATGCTGTTATTTTCATAGTAGATGACAAAGGCAGCTACACCTGCAATGTCGAGGATATTGAAAAAGAAAGCCAGCGGCCATCTACACGTTCGCCGTTGGGTGGAGTACCTCGAACACATTTGATCCATGGTGTCAGCTCCAGCTTTTGTTTGATTATAAAACAAAATCATTTCTGGTTTTTTGTGAGTTGCATCAGAAATTTCATAACCATTGTGCATCGTACTAAGAAGTATTACAGCTTTGTTTTTCTTTGGAACGTACGAGCAGATATAGCTTTTTCATGAAATCCAAAAAGAGTTGACAGTACTTCCCTAGACCTTGACGATTTCATTTCTTGAGGTATAAAAGTCTTATTTTTTTCAATGTACGACGATAGTAAGTTTCCAAGATAACAGAGTCTCCGCCAAAGGTAAAATTGGGGAAAATCGGTCCATGGTTATATTTCGGCAAGATCCTTTATAATTGCTTATCAGGTCTTTGACAACTCGTTCTCCTTGATTGACTTCTCGAGTATTACCTTGTTTACCTGAATACAAAATCCCTTTCAGCGGAAAGCATTACTTGCATCAAACAATAAAAACCACTTTAAAGCCGAATTTAGCAGGCTTGGATGGCATATACTGAGTAAACTTAGTTCTTCCTCTGAAAGGGTAGAGCTACTCGTCGATGTCAAGTTTTCCGTTGGCCTATACAATGCAGCTAGGTTGGCATTCAGCATCTTCCATATATCCGAAATAGGCGCAGCTTTATTATTAGCTACTTGAGTCGGGCGTGTTGTATAATCATCGAAACGTGTGAACCGTAAAAGCGACTGAAAACGCATTCGTCCTATTGTTGCACGATATAACGGATAAGCATTTTTCTTCCACATTTCATTTACATGATCTGTGTTTGAGTTATTTGCACCAGCAGATATCAATACTCCAAAAAAGGAATACATCTTTGTCACTGTGACTCTTTTCCATACACCAGGTTAATTTTCTGAATGTTTTTTGTTGTAAACTCGATACACGGCTTCTGCTTTTTTATTCGTTCAGCGTACAATAATATCGACCATTTCCAACGTGATAATTTTTTTTAATGTTTGAGCGATTGACAACATTTCCGTACTCCTATGAAGTCCAGCTCTTTGCCTGACAAATTTTTTAAGCAGGAATCTGATAAATTTTGGGGGTGCGGTTTTTTTCCAAACTGTTTTATCTTTTGCAATAAATGTTGTACTTGCATTGGGTGGAACACTTGAACTGTCTGACCGACTATTAGAAGTCGATACAGCTAGTTCATTGTCGTTGCCCTCTTCCTCATTGTCGTCATCATCTTTTTCTTCTTCACCTCTGGAGCTTCACGATCACTTGTATCCTCTTCAATTTCAGCTGCTCCATCCTGTTCGTAATCTTCAGTGTCTGACGCTTCATTACCGTCCGGAAACCAATCGTCGTCCTCGCTGTCTGACGGATCTTCACTGTCGATCGCGGCGTCAACGTCCTCATCCAATTTTCTGATATACTCCTCTTTTTGAGCCTCGCTCAATCTAAATAAAAATAAATTTGAGTTTTACAATAATATTACATTTTGAATAATATCAAACATATACGGTGGGTTTTAACAAAATGAATACGAAAAATATGAATAAGATAATTTTTTTCGATGAGTATGGGCTATATACAGTAATGTAAAATGTATTTTCGTATATTCTTGCATATAGCATCAAAAAATATTTTATTCATATTTTTCGCATTCAATTTTCGATAAAATTAAAAACCCATCGTGCTAAATAAATCGTGTATTTATTCTTTTTACCTTACCTCAAAAACTGTGCTTTCGATAACTCCTCCATCCATATATGAGGTATATAAATAAAATACAATTACATTCTAAAGAACTACCCAAGTAGCGATACGTCCGGCTTCTTCGATCTAATAACAGAAACTTTACTATACAGTTTATATTCGTTTCACAGCATTCTCGAACGTTTCTGAAGTACAAACCAATTCAGAGTACGACCTGTTTCCCCACCACTCGAATTCCACGGAACTGTCCTTCGCAGAACCGAGAAATTTTCTTTAGAGCAGCGCGCGTTTTACTGCCAAATTAGGACCACGTAGGTGTCTATACATAATTTATATGGTACCTTTAAGCAAAAATACCTTTCTAAGATGTCAACAAATAGATCCTGGTATAATGCACTCAATTATTTTTACGTATAATGCACTTATACGTACCAATTTGCCGACAGGTACCCGGGTACCCTGGGCGGCAGACAGTGTGTTTTTTTTTGGGTGGCAACACAAGGGTTAAAACAATACAACAACATATAATTACATACATAAAATCGCTTTGTTATATAACATATAACTTTATTCTCAATATTCATTTCAATCGATGGCGATTAAATATGATTTTATATTGCAATTTAATTTTTGATAAGAGATAATTTTTAAGCTATTTTCACTCCACAGTCCGCGTGTTTCTATTTCCTCACTTCTCATGCTTTTCGTAGCGCGTACGAATGGGACAGCGCAAAAATGAGTTTACCGTTAGTTTTATTGGGTTTTTAAGAAATAGCTTTGATATAAACAGTGGTAAATTTCAAACTTTTATTTTCTTATTTTTGGCCTATGAAATCGACCGGTGTGCCATGCTGGATTTGTGTTTTACACTCGTTTGAAAAAATTCCGTATAGAATCAATACTCGTTTTAAGTGTCTTGGTATTCCAATTATGCTTCGTATTAACTT
>JAPZAG010002644.1:0-15241 GCA_027475135.1 Bactrocera correcta | reverse complement strand
TTAGGCATAAAGTCGATTTTCTTGTATATACACATTTTTCAATCGATATCGAAATGCTTCAAATCATTTGTTTAACATATTTAAGTTAATAAACGTTCTTTAACGCACTGAAGTCTACATTAAGCCTTAACGGTATAACTGCAGTGCATTCAGAAGAATTCCGTAATCTTCTTTTTAGGTATAAAGTCGGTTTTCTTGTATATACACATTTAGCAAGCGATATCGAAATGCTTCAAATCATTAGTTTAACATATTTAAGTTAATTAACCTTATTTTTCTTACTGAAGTTTACATAAAGCCTTAACGGCATAACGGCAGTGCATTTAAAAGAATTCCGTTATCTTATATTTAGGTATAAAGTCGATTTTCTTGTATTTACACATTTAGCAATCGATATAAAAATGCTTCAAATCATTAGTTTAACATATTTAAGTTAATTAACTTTCTTTAACGTAATGAAGGTGATATAAAGCCATGGCGGCATAACGACAGTGCATGTAGAAGAATACCGTAATTTTATATTTAAGTATATAGTCGATTTTCTTGTATTTACAAATTTAGCAATCGATATTGAAATGCCTCAAATCATTAGTTTAACATATTTAAGTAAATTAACACTCTTTATCTTACTGAAATCTACAAAAGCCTTAACGGCATAACGGCAGTGCATTTGGAAGAGCTCCGTAATCTTATATTTAGGTATTAAGTCGATTTTGTTGTATATACGCATTTAGCAATCGACATCGAAATGCTTGAACTCATTAGTTTACCATGTTTAAGTTAATTAACCTTCTTTAACGATCTGAAGTTGGCATAGCGGCAGTGGATGTAGAAGAATTCCGTAATCTTATATTATGCATAAAGTCGATTTTCTTGTATATACACATTTTTCAATCGATATCGAAATGCTTTAAATCATTTGTTTAACATATTAAGTTAATAAACATTTTGAAGCTTACTGAAGTCTACATAAAGCCTTAACGGTATAGCGGCAGTGCATTTAGAAGAATTACGTAACGTTATAATTTTATATTTAGGTATAAATTCGATTTTCTTGTATTTGCACATTTAGCAATCGATATCGAAATGCTTCAAACCATTAGTTTAACATATTTAGAATAATTAACCTTCTTTAACGTATTGAAGTTGATATAAAGCTATGGCGGCATAACGGCAGTGCATTTGGAAGAATTCCCTATAAAGTCGATTTTGTTGTTTATACACATTTAGCAATCGATAACGAAATGCTTCAAATCATTAGTTTAACATATTTAAGTTAATTAACTTTCTTTAACGTATTGAAGTTGATATAAAGCCATTAGGTATAAAGTCGATTTTCTTGTATATACACATTTAGCAGGCGAGATCGAAATGCCTCAAATCATTAGTTTAACATATTTAAGTTAATAAAACTTCTTTAACGAACTGAAGTTGGCATAAAGCCATGGCGGCATAACGGCAGTGCCTGTAGAAGAATTCCGTTATCTTATATTTAGGTATAAAGTCGATTTTCTTGTATATACACATTTAGCAAGCGATATCGAAATGCTTCAAATCATTAGTTTAACATATTTAAGTTAATTAACCTTCTTTAACGTATTGAAGTTGATATAAAGCCATTAGGTATAAAGTCGATTTTCTTGTATATACACATTTAGCAGGCGAGATCGAAATGCCTCAAATCATTAGTTTAACATATTTAAGTTAATAAAACTTCTTTAACGAACTGAAGTTGGCATAAGGCCATGGCGGCATAACGGCAGTGCCTGTAGAAGAATTCCGTTATCTTATATTTAGGTATAAAGTCGATTTTCTTGTATGTACACATTTAGCAAGCGATATCGAAATGCTTCAAATCATTAGTTTAACATATTTAAGTTAATTAACCTTCTTTAACGTATTGAAGTTGATCTAAAGCCATGGCGGCATAACGGCAGTACATTTAGAAGAAATCCGTAATCTTATATTTAGGTATAAAGTCGATTTTATTGTATATACACATTTAGCATTCGATATCGAGATGCTTCAACTCATTAGTTTAACATATTTAAGTTAATAAACCTTCTATAACGAACTGAAGTTGGCATAAAGCCATGGCGGCATAACGGCAGTGCATGTAGAAGAATTCCGTAATGTTATATTTAGGTATAAAGTCGATTTTGTTGTATTTACACATTTAGCAATCCATATCGAGATGCTTCAACTCATTAGCTTAACATATTTAAGTTAATAAACCTGATTTTCTTGTATATACAAGCGATATCGAAATGCTTCAAATCATTAGTTTAACATATTTAAGTTAATTAACCTTCTTTAACGTATTGAAGTTGATCTAAAGCCATGGCGGCATAACGGCAGTGCATTTAGAAGAAATCCGTAATCTTATATTTAGGTATAAAGTCGATTTTGTTGTATATACACATTTAGAAATCGATATCGAGATGCTTCACCTCACTAGCTTAACATATTTAAGTTTATAAACCTTCTTTAACGATCTGAAGTTGGCATATAGCCACGGCGGCATTACGGCAGTGCATGTAGAAGAATTCCGTAATCTTTTATTTTGGTATAAAGTCGATTTTCTTTTATATACACATTTAGATATCGATATCGAAATGCTTCAAATCACTAGTTTAACATATTAAGTTAATAAACATTTTTTAGCTTACTGAAGTCTACATAAAGCCTTAACGGTATAACGGCAGTGCATTTAGAATAATCCCGTTATCTTATATTTAGGTAAAAATTCGATTTTCTTGTATATACACATTTAGCAGGCGATATCGAAATGCTTCAAATCATTAGTTTAACATATTTAAGTTAATTAACCTTCTTTAACGTATTGAAGGTGATATAAAGCCATGGCTGCATAACGACAGTGCATGTAGAAGAATTCCGTAATCTTATATTTAAGTATATAGGCGTTTTTCTTGTATATACACATTTAGCAAGCGATATCGAAATGCTTCAAATCATTAGTTTAACATATTTAAGTTAATTAACCTTCTTTAACGTATTGAAGTTGATATAAAGCCATAGCGGCATAACGGCAGTGCATTTAGAAGAATTCCGTAATCTTATATTTAGGTATAAAGTCGATTTTCTTGTATATGCACATTTAGCAATCGATATCGAAATGCTTTAAATCATTAGTTTAACATATTTAAGTTAATTAACCCTCTCTATCTTACTGAAGTCTGCATAAAGCCTTAACGGCATAACGGCAGTGCATTTAAAAGAATTCCGTTCCGTTCTTATATTTAGGTATAATGTCGATTTTGTTGTATATACACATTTAGCAAGCGATATCGAAATGCTTCAAATCATTAGTTTAACATATTTAAGTTAATAAACCTTCTTTAACGAACTGAAGTTGGCATAAAGCCATGGCGGTATAACGGCAGTGCATGTAGAAGAATTCCGTAATGTTATATTACGGTATAAAGTCGATTTTGTTGTATATACACATTTAGCAGTAGATATCGAGATGCTTCAACTAATTAGTTTAACATATTTAAGTTAATAAACGTTCTTTAACGCACTGAAGTCTACATAAAGCTTTAGCGGTATAACTGCAGTGAATTCAGAAGAATTCCGTAATTTTCTATTTAGGTATAAAGTCGATTTTCTTGTATTTACAAATTTAGGAATCGATATCGAAATGCTTCACATCATTAGATTAACAAATTTAAGCTAATTAACCCTCTCTATCTTACTGAAGTCTACATAAAGCCTTAACGGCATAACGGCAGTGCATATAGAAGAATTCCGTAATCTTTTAGTTAGGTATAAATTCGATTTTCTTGTATATACACATTTAGCAAGCGATATCGAAATGCTTCAAATCATTAGTTTAACATATTTAAGTTAATTAACCTTCTTTAACGTATTGAAGTTGATATAAAGCCATAGCGGCATAACGGCAGTGCATGTAGAAGAATTCCGTAATCTTTTATTTTGGTATAAAGTCGATTTTCTTTTATATACACATTTAGATATCGATATCGAAATGCTTCAAATCACTAGTTTAACATATTAAGTTAATAAACATTTTTTAGCTTACTGAAGTCTACATAAAGCCTTAACGGTATAACGGCAGTGCATTTAGAATAATCCCGTTATCTTATATTTAGGTAAAAATTCGATTTTCTTGTATATACACATTTAGCAGGCGATATCGAAATGCTTCAAATCATTAGTTTAACATATTTAAGTTAATTAACCTTCTTTAACGTATTGAAGGTGATATAAAGCCATGGCTGCATAACGACAGTGCATGTAGAAGAATTCCGTAATCTTATATTTAAGTATATAGGCGTTTTTCTTGTATATACACATTTAGCAAGCGATATCGAACTGCTTCAATTCATTAGTTTAACATATTTAAGTTAAGTAACCTTCTTTAACGTATTGAAGTTGATATAAAGCCATGGCGGCATAACGGCAGTGCATTTTGAAGAATTCCGTAATCTTATATTTAGGTATAAAGTCGATTTTCTTTTATATACACATTTAGCAATCAATAACGAAATGCTTCAAATCATTAGTTTAACATATTTAAGTTAATAAACCTTCTTTATCTTACTGAAGTTTAATAAAGCCATAACGGTATAACGGCAGTTCATCTGGAAGAATTTCGTAATCTTATATTTAGGTATAAAGTTGATTTTGTTGTATATACTCATTTAGCAATCGATATCGAGATGCTCCAACTCATTAGTTTAACATATTTAAGTTAATAAACCTTCTTTACCGTATTGAAGTTGATATAAAGCCATGGCGGCATAACGGCAGTGCATTAAGAAGAATTCCGTAATCTTATATTTAGGTATAAAGTCGATTTTGTTGTATATACACATTTAGCAAGCGATATCGAAATGCTTCAAATCATTAGTTTAACAGATTTAAGTTAATAAACGTTCTTTAACGCACTGAAGTCTACATAAAGATTTAACGGTATAACGGCAGTGCATTTAGAAGAATTCCGTTATCTTATATTTAGGTATAAATACGATTTTTTTGTATATACACATTTAGCAAGCGATATCGAAATGCCTCAAATCATTAGTTTAACTTACTTAAGTTAATCAACCTTCTTTATCCTACTGAAGTTTACATAAAGCCGGTATAAAGGCAGTGCATTTGGAAGAATTCCGTAATATTATATTTAGGTATAAAGTCGATTTTGTTGTATGTACACATTTAGCAATCGATATCGAGATGCTTCAACTCATTAGCTTAACATATTTAAGTTAATAAACCTTCTTTAACGATCTGAATTTGGCATATAGCCACGGCGGTATTACGGCAGTGCATGTAGAAGGATTTCGCAATCTTTTATTTAGGTATAAAGTCGATTTTTTTTTTATATACACATTTAGATATCGATATCGAAATGCTTCAAATCATTAGTTTAACATATTAAATTAATAAACATTTTTTAGCTAACTGAAGTCTACATAAAGATTTAACGGTATAACGGCAGTGCATTTAGAAGAATTCCATTATCTTATATTTAGGTATAAATACGATTTTCTTGTATATACACATTTAGCAAGCGATATCGAAATGCCTCAAATCATTAGTTTAACATACTTAAGTTAATTAACCTTCTTTATCCTACTGAAGTTTACATATAGCCGGTATAAAGGCAGTGCATTTGGAAGAATTCCGTAATCTTATATTTAGGTATAAAGTCGATTTTGTTGTATATACACATTTAGCAATCGATATCGAGATGCTTCAACTCATTAGCTTAACATATTTAAGTTAATAAACCTTCTTTAACGATCTGAATTTGGCATATAGCCACGGCGGTATTACGGCAGTGCATGTAGAAGGATTTCGTAATCTTTTATTTAGGTATAAAGTCGATTTTCTTGTATTTACACATTTAGCAATCGATATCGAAAATCTTCAAATCATTAGTTTAACATATTTAAGTTAATTAACATTCTTTAAGGTAATGAAGGAGATATAAAGCCATGGCGGCATAACGACAGTGCATGTAGAAGAATTCCGTAATCTTACATTTAAGTATATAGTCGATTTTCTTGTATTTACAAATTTAGCAATCGATATTGAAATGCCTCAAATCATTAGTTTAACATATTTAAGTAAATTAACACTCTTTATCTTACTGAAATCTACAAAAGCCTTAACGGCATAACGGCAGTGCATTTGGAAGAGTTCCGTAATCTTATATTTAGGTATTAAGTCGATTTTGTTGTATATACGCATTTAGCAATCGACATCGAAATGCTTTAACTCATTAGTTTAACATATTTAAGTTAATAAACCTTCTTTAACGATCTGAAGTTGGCATAACGGCAGTGGATGTAGAAGAATTCCGCAATCTCATATTAGGCATAAAGTCGATTTTCTTGTATATACACATTTTTCAATCGATATCGAAATGCTTCAAATCATTTGTTTTACATATTTAAGTTAATAAACGTTCTCTAACGCACTGAAGTCTACATAAAGCCTTAACGGTATAACTGCAGTGCATTCAGAAGAATTCCGTAATCTTCTTTTTAGGTATAAAGTCGGTTTTCTTGTATATACATATTAAGCAATCGATATCGAAATGCTTCAAATCATTAGTTTAACATATTTAAGTTAATTAACCTTATTTTTCTTACTGAAGTTTACATAAAGCCTTAACGGCATAACGGCAGTGCATTTAAAAGAATTCCGTTATCTTATATTTAGGTATAAAGTCGATTTTCTTGTATTTACACATTTAGCAATCGATATCAAAATGCTTCAAATCATTAGTTTAACATATTTAAGTTAATTAACTTTCTTTAACGTAATGAAGGTGATATAAAGCCATGGCGGCATAACGACAGTGCATGTAGAAGAATACCGTAATTTTATATTTAAGTATATAGTCGATTTTCTTGTATTTACAAATTTAGCAATCGATATTGAAATTCTTCAAATCATTAGTTTAACATATTTAAGTAAATTAACACTCTTTATCTTACTGAAATCTACAAAAGCCTTAACGGCATAACGGCAGTGCATTTGGAAGAGCTCCGTAATCTTATATTTAGGTATTAAGTCGATTTTGTTGTATATACGCATTTAGCAATCGACATCGAAATGCTTGAACTCATTAGTTTAACATGTTTAAGTTAATAAACCTTCTTTAACGATCTGAAGTTGGCATAACGGCAGTGGATGTTGAAGAATTCCGTAATCTTATATTATGCATAAAGTCGATTTTCTTGTATATACACATTTTTCAATCGATATCGAAATGCTTCAAATCATTTGTTTAACATATTAAGTTAATAAACATTTTGAAGCTTACTGAAGTCTACATAAAGCCTTAACGGTATAGCGGCAGTGCATTTAGAAGAATTACGTAACGTTATAATTTTATATTTAGGTATAAATTCGATTTTCTTGTATTTGCACATTTAGCAATCGATATCGAAATGCTTCAAACCATTAGTTTAACATATTTAGAATAATTAACCTTCTTTAACGTATTGAAGTTGATATAAAGCTATGGCGGCATAACGGCAGTGCATTTGGAAGAATTCCGTATAAAGTCGATTTTGTTGTTTATACACATTTAGCAATCGATATCGAGATGCTTCAACTCATTAGTTTAACATATTTAAGTTAATAAACCTTCTTTAACGAACTGAAGTTGGCATAAATCCATGGCGGCATAACGGTAGTGCATGTAGAAGAATTCCGTTATCTTATATTTAGGTATAAAGTCGATTTTCTTGTATATACACATTTAGCAGGCGATATCGAAATGCTTCAAATCATTAGTTTAACATATTTAAGTTAATAAACCTTCTAGTACATTTAGAAGAAATCCGTAATCTTATATTTAGGTAAAAATTCGATTTTCTTGTATATACACATTTAGCAGGCGATATCGAAATGCTTCAAATCATTAGTTTAACATATTTAAGTTAATTAACCTTCTTTAACGTATTGAAGGTGATATAAAGCCATGGCTGCATAACGACAGCGCATGTAGAAAAATTCCGTAATCTTATATTTAAGTATATAGGCGATTTTCTTGTATATACACATTTAGCAAGTGATATCGAAATGCTTCAAATCATTAGTTTAACATATTTAAGTTAATTAACCTTCTTTAAAAGTATTGAAGTTGATATAAAGCCATAGCGGCATAACGGCAGTGCATTTAGAAGAATTCCGTAATCTTATATTTAGGTATAAAGTCGATTTTCTTGTATATACACATTTAGCAAGCGATATCGAAATGCTTCAAATCATTAGTTTAACATATTTAAGTTAATTAATTCTCTCTATCTTACTGAAGTCTGCATAAAGCCTTAACAGCATAACGGCAGTGCATTTAAAAGAATTCCGTTATCTTATATTTAGGTATAAAGTCGATTTTGTTGTATATACACATTTAGCAAGCGATATCGAAATGCTTCAAATCATTAGTTTAACATATTTAAGTTAATAAACCTTCTTTAACGAACTGAAGTTGGCATAAAGCCATGGCGGTATAACGGTAGTGCATGTAGAAGAATTCCGTAATGTTATATTTAGGTATAAAGTCGATTTTCTTGTATATACACATTTAGCAATCGATATCGAAATGCTTCAAATCATTTTTCTTCTACTCCAACCAGGGCTTGGCAATAGTCACATTTTTGTTTCACTGTTGATAACGCTCTAACGGCTAAACTATTGGAACGAGTTGGGTCAAACATGAAGCGTTGGTTAGATAATTTAAAGAGCACTCAGGAAAGTCTTCAATCTTTCTTCTACTCTTATCAGGGGCTTGGAAATAGTCACATGTTTGTTTCACTTTTATTAATGCTCTAGAGGGTAAACTATTTAAACGAGGTTAGTCAAACATAAAGCGTTGGTTAGATAATTTAAAGAGCTTTCAGAAAAGTCTTCAATCTTTCTTCTACTCCTATCAGGGGCTTGGAAATAGTCACATTTTTGTTCCACTTTTGATAACGCTCTAACGGGTAAACTGTTTGAACGAGGTGAGTCAAACATAAAGCGTTGGTTAGATAATTTAAAGGGCTGTCAGGAAAGTATCCAATCTTTCTTCTACTGCTATCAGGGGCTTGGTAATAGTCACATTTTTGTTTCAACTTTGCTAACGCTCTAGCGGCTAAACTATTGGAACGAGTTGGGTCAAACATAAAGCGTTGGTTAGATAATTTAAAGAGCTTTCAGGAAAGCCTTCAATCTTTATTCTACTCCTATCAGGGGCTCGGAAATAGTCACATTTTTGTTTCACTTTTATTAATGCTCTAGAGGGTAAACTATTTAAACGAGGTTAGTCAAACATAAAGCATTGGTTAGATAATTTAAAGATCTTTCAGAAAAGTCTTCAATCTTTCTTCTACTCCTATCAGGGGCTTGGAAATAGTCACATTTTTGTTTCAACTTTGCTAACGCTCTAGCGGCTAAACTATTGGAACGAGTTGGGTCAAACATAAAGCGTTGGTTAGATAATTTAAAGGGCTCTCAGGAAAGTCTTCAATCTTTATTCTACTCCTATCAAGGGCTTGGAAATAGTCACATTTTTGTTTCACTTTTATTAATGCTCTAGCGGGTAAACTATTTGAACGAGGTTAGTCAAACATAAAGCATTGGTTAGATAATTTAAAGAGCTCTCAGGAAAGTCTTAAATCTTTCTTCTACTCCTATCAGGGGCTTGGTAATAGTCACATTTTTGTTTCAACTTTGCTAACGCTCTAGCGGCTAAACAATTAGAATGAAGTGGGTCAAACACAAAGCATTGGTTGGATAATTTAAAGGGTTCTCAGGAAAGTCTTTAATCTTTGTTCTACTACTATCAGGCGCATGAAAATAGTCACATTTTTGTTTCAACTTTGCTAACGCTCTAGCGGCTAAACTATTTGAACAAGGTGAGTCACACATAAAGCGTTGGTTAGATAATTTAAAGAGCTGTCAGGAAAGTATTCAGTCTTTGTTCTACTACTATCAGGGGCTTGGTAATAGTCACATTTTTGTTTCAACTTTGCTAACGCTCTAGCGGCCAAACTATTGGAACGAGGTGGGTGAAACATAAAGCGTTGGTTAGATAATTTAAAGAGCTCTCAGGAAGGCCTTCAATCTTTATTCTACTCCTATCAGGGACTTGGAAATAGTCACATTTTTGTTTCACTTTTATTAATGCTCTAGCGGGTAAACTATTTGAACGAGGTTAGTCAAACATAAAGCATTGGTTAGATAATTTAAAGAGCTCTCAGGAAAGTCTTAAATCTTTCTTCTACTCCTATCAGGGGCTTGGTAATAGTCACATTTTTGTTTCAACTTTGCTAACGCTCTAGCGGCTAAACAATTAGAATGAAGTGGGTCAAACACAAAGCATTGGTTGGATAATTTAAAGGGTTCTCAGGAAAGTCTTTAATCTTTGTTCTACTACTATCAGGCGCATGGAAATAGTCACATTTTTGTTTCAACTTTGCTAACGCTCTAACGGGTAAACTGTTTGAACGAGGTGAGTCAAACATAAAGCGTTGGTTAGATAATTTAAAGAGCTCTCAGGAAAGTCTTCAATCTTTCTTCTACTCCTATCAGGGGCTTGGAAATAGTCACATTTTTGTTTTACTTTTATTAATGCTTTAGAGGGTAAACTATTTAAACGAGGTTAGTCAAACATAAAGCATTGGTTAGATAATTTAAAGAGCTTTCAGGAAAGTCTTCAGTCTTTCTTCTATTCCTATCAGGGGCTTGGCAATAGTCACATTTTTGTTTCAACTTTGCTAACGCTCTAGCGGCTAAACTATTGGAAAGAGGTGGGTCAAACATAAAGCGTTGGATGGATAATTTAAAGAGCTCTCAGGAAAGCCTTCAATCTTTATTCTACTCCTATCAGGGGCTTGGAAATAGTCACATTTTTGTTTCAACTTTGCTAACGCTCTAGCGGCTAAACTATTGGAACGAGTTGGGTCAAACATAAAGCATTGGTTAGATAATTTAAAGGGCTCTCAGGAAAGTCTTCAATCTTTCTTCTACTGCTATCAGGGGCTTGGTAATAGTCACATTTTTGTTTCAACTTTGCTAACGCTCTAGGGGCTAAACTATTGGAACGAGTTGGGTCAAACATAAAGCGTTGGTTAGATAATTTAAAGACCTCTCAGGAAAGTATTCAATCTTTATTCTGCTCCTATCAGGGGCTCGGAAATAGTCACATTTTTGTTTCACTTTTATTAATGCTCTAGAGGGTAAACTATTTAAACGAGGTTAGTCAAACATAAAGCATTGGTTAGATAATTTAAAGATCTTTCAGAAAAGTCTTCAATCTTTCTTCTACTCCTATCAGGGGCTTAGAAATAGTCACATTTTTGTTTCAACTTTGCTAACGCTCTAGCGGCTAAACTATTGGAACGAGTTGGGTCAAACATAAAGCGTTGGTTAGATAATTTAAAGAGCTCTCAGGAAAGTCTTCAATCTTTATTCTACTCCTGTCAGGGACTTGGAAATAGTCACATTTTTGTTTCACTTTTATTAATGCTCTAGCGGGTAAACTATTTAAACGAGGTTAGTCAAACATAAAGCATTGGTTAGATAATTTAAAGAGCTTTCAGAAAAGTCTTCAATCTTTCTTCTACTCCTATCAGGGGCTTGGTAATAGTCACATTTTTGTGACGAGGTGGGTCAAACATAAAGTATTGGTTAGATAATTTAAAGAACTCTCAGGAAAGTCTTCAATCTTTCTTCTACTCCTATCAGGGGCTTGGTAATAGTCACATTTTTGTTTCAACTTTGCTAACGCTCTAGCGGCTAAACTATTGGAATGAGTTGGGTCAAACATAAAGCATTGGTTAGATAATTTAAAGGGCTCTCAGGAAAGTCTTCAATCTTTCTTCTACTGCTATCAGGGGCTTGGTAATAGTCACATTTTTGTTTCAACTTTGCTAACGCCCTAGCGGCTAAACTATTAGAAAGAAATGGGTCAAACATAAAGCGTTGGTTGGATAATTTAAAGAGCTCTCAGCAAAGCCTTTAATCTTTATTCTACTCCTATCAGGGGCTTGGAAATAGTCACATTTTTGTTTCAACTTTGCTAACGCTCTAGCGGCTAAACTATTGAAACGAGTTGGGTCAAACATAAAGCGTTGGTTAGATAATTTAAAGAGCTCTCAGGAAAGTCTTCAATCTTTCTTCTACTCCTATCAGGGGCTTGGAAATAGTCACATTTTTGTTTCAACTTTGCTAACGCTCTAGCGGCTAAACTATTGGAACGAGTTGGGTCAAACATAAAGCATTGGTTAGATAATTTAAAGAGCTCTCAAGAAAGTCTTCAATCTTTCTTCTATTCTTATCAGGGGCTTGGCAATAGTCACATTTTTGTTTCAACTTTGCTAACGCTCTAGCGGCTAAACAATTAGAACGAGTTGGGTCAAACATAAAGCGTTGGTTAGATAATTTAAAGAGCTCTCAGGAAAGTATTCAATCTTTACTCTACTCCTATCAGGGGCTCGGAAATAGTCACATTTTTGTTTCACTTTTATTAATGCTCTAGAGGGTAAACTATTTAAACGAGGTTAGTCAAACATAAAGCATTGGTTAGATAATTTAAAGAGCTTTCAGAAAAGTCTTCAATCTTTCTTCTACTCCTATCAGGGGTTTGGAAATAGTCACATTTTTGTTTCAACTTTGCTAACGCTCTAGCGGCTAAACTATTGGAACGAGTTGGGTCAAACATAAAGCATTGGTTAGATAATTTAAAGGGCTCTCAGGAAAGTCTTCAATCTTTCTTCTACTGCTATCAGGGGCTTGGTAATAGTCACATTTTTGTTTCAACTTTGCTAACGCCCTAGCGGCTAAACTATTAGAAAGAAATGGGTCAAACACAAAGCATTGGTTGGATAATTTAAAGGGTTCTCAGGAAAGTCTTTAATCTTTGTTCTACTACTATCAGGCGCATGGAAATAGTCACATTTTTGTTTCAACTTTGCTAACGCTCTAACGGGTAAACTGTTTGAACGAGGTGAGTCAAACATAAAGCGTTGGTTAGATAATTTAAAGAGCTCTCAGGAAAGTCTTCAATCTTTCTTCTACTCCTATCAGGGGCTTGGAAATAGTCACATTTTTGTTTTACTTTTATTAATGCTTTAGAGGGTAAACTATTTAAACGAGGTTAGTCAAACATAAAGCATTGGTTAGATAATTTAAAGAGCTTTCAGGAAAGTCTTCAGTCTTTCTTCTATTCCTATCAGGGGCTTGGCAATAGTCACATTTTTGTTTCAACTTTGCTAACGCTCTAGCGGCTAAACTATTGGAAAGAGGTGGGTCAAACATAAAGCGTTGGATGGATAATTTAAAGAGCTCTCAGGAAAGCCTTCAATCTTTATTCTACTCCTATCAGGGGCTTGGAAATAGTCACATTTTTGTTTCAACTTTGCTAACGCTCTAGCGGCTAAACTATTGGAACGAGTTGGGTCAAACATAAAGCATTGGTTAGATAATTTAAAGGGCTCTCAGGAAAGTCTTCAATCTTTCTTCTACTGCTATCAGGGGCTTGGCAATAGTCACATTTTTGTTTCAACTTTGCTAACGCTCTAGCGGCTAAACAATTAGAACGAGTTGGGTCAAACATAAAGCGTTGGTTAGATAATTTAAAGAGCTCTCAGGAAAGTATTCAATCTTTACTCTACTCCTATCAGGGGCTCGGAAATAGTCACATTTTTGTTTCACTTTTATTAATGCTCTAGAGGGTAAACTATTTAAACGAGGTTAGTCAAACATAAAGCATTGGTTAGATAATTTAAAGAGCTTTCAGAAAAGTCTTCAATCTTTCTTCTACTCCTATCAGGGGTTTGGAAATAGTCACATTTTTGTTTCAACTTTGCTAACGCTCTAGCGGCTAAACTATTGGAACGAGTTGGGTCAAACATAAAGCGTTGGTTAGATAATTTAAAGAGCTCTCAGGAAAGTCTTCAATCTTTATTCTACTCCTATCAGGGACTTGGAAATAGTCACATTTCTGTTTCACTTTTATTAATGCTCTAGGGGTAAACTATTTAAACGAGTTAGTCAAACATAAAGCATTGGTTAGATAATTTAAAGAGCTTTCAGGAAAGTTTCAATCTTTCTTCTGCTCCTATCAGGGGCTTGGTAATAGTCACATTTTTGTTTACGGGGTTTTTGGGTTTTCAAACATAAAGTATTGGTTAGATAATTTAAAAAATCTTTCAGGAAAGTCTTCAATCTTTCTTCTACTCCTATCAGGGGCTTAGAAATAGTCACATTTTTGTTTCAACTTTGCTAACGCTCTAGCGGCTAAACTATTGGAATGAGTTGGGTCAAACATAAAGCGTTGGTTAGATAATTTAAAGGGCTCTCAGGAAAGTCTTCAATCTTTCTTCTACTGCTGTCAGGGGCTTGGTAATAGTCACATTTTTGTTTTTCAACCCTCTTTTTAAAAAATGGGCCCAAAAAAAGCGGGTTGGAAAATTTAAAGAGGTTAGCAAACCTAAATCATTGGTTAGTACTCTATCAGGGCTTTCGAAAAGTCTTAAATTTTTTTTCTACTTTCAAATGGGGCTTGGGTAAAGTTTTTTTGAAACGGGGTTGGGTCAAACATAAAGTATTGGTTAGATAATTTAAAAAAGCTCTCAGGAAAGTCTTCAATCTTTCTTCTACTCCTATCAGGGGCTTGGTAATAGTCACATTTTTGTTTCAACTTTGCTAACGCTCTAGCGGCTAAACTATTGGAATGAGTTGGGTCAAACATAAAGCATTGGTTAGATAATTTAAAGGGCTCTAAAGGAAAGTCTTCAATCTTTCTTCTACTGTTTATCAGGGGCTTGGTAATAGTCACATTTTTGTTTCAACTTTGCTAACCCCTCTAGCGGCTAAACTATTAAAAACAAAGTTGGGTCAAACATAAAGCGTTGGTTGGATAATTTAAAGAGCTCTCAGGAAAGTTTAATCTTTATTCTACTCCTATCAGGGGCTTGGAAATAGTCACATTTTTGTTTAAACTTTGTTTAATGCTCTAGCGGCTAAACTATTTAAACGGGGTTGGTCAAACATAAAGCGTTGGTTAGATAATTTAAAGAGCTTTCAGGAAAGTCTTCAATCTTTCTTCTACTCCTATCAGGGGTTTGGAAATAGTCACATTTTTGTTTCAACTTTGCTAACGCTCTAGCGGCTAAACTATTGGAACGAGTTGGGTCAAACATAAAGCGTTGGTTAGATAATTTAAAGAGCTCTAAAGGAAAGTCTTCAATCT
>JAPZAG010002643.1:0-15243 GCA_027475135.1 Bactrocera correcta | reverse complement strand
ATATTTAAGTTAATAAACCCTTTTTAACGTATTGAAGTTGATATAAAGCCATGGCGGCATAACGACAGTACAATCGGAAGAATTCCGTAATCTTATATTTAGGTATAAAGTCAATTTTCTTGTATATATGCTTTAAGCAATCGATATCGAAATTCTTCAAATAACTGGTTTAACATATTTAAGTAAATAAAGCTTCTTTGACGCACTGAAGTTAACATAAAGCCATGGCGGCATAACGGCAGTGCATGTAGAAGAATTCCGTAATCTTATATTTAGGTATAAATTCGATTTTCTTGTATATATGCTTTAAGCAATCGATATCGAAATTCTTCAAATAACTGGTTTAACATATTTAAGTTAATAAACCTTCTTTAACTAGCTGAAGTTAATATAAAGCCATAACGGTATAACGTCAGTGCACTTGAAAGAATTCGGTAAACTTTTATTTAGGTATAAAGTCGATTTTGTTGTATATACGCATTTAGCAATCGATTCGAAAATCTTCAAATCATTAGTTTAACATATTTAAGTTAATAAAGCTTCTTTAACGCACTGAAGTCCACATAAAGGCTTAACGGCATAACGGCAGTGCATTTAGAAGAATTCCGTTATCTTATATTTAGGTATAAATTCTATTTTCTTGTATATACACATTTAGCAATCGATATCGAAATGCTTCCAATCATTAGTTTAACATATTTAAGTTAATTAACCGTCTTTAACGTATTGAAGGTGAAATAAAGCCACAACGGCATAACGACAGTGCATTTAGAAGAATTACGTAATCTTATATTTAGGTATAAAGTCGATTTTCTTGTATATACACATTTAGCAATCGATATCGAAATGCCTCAACTCATTAGTTTAACATATTTAAGTTAGTTAACCCTCTTTATCTTACTGTAGTCTACAAACGCCTTAACGGCATAACGGCAAAGCATTTAGAAGAATTCCGTTATCTTATATTTAGGTATAAAGTCGATTTTCTCGTATATACTCATTTAGCAATCGATATCTAAATGCTTCAAATCAATAGTTTAACATATTAATGTTAACAAACCTACTTTAACGCACTGAAGTTAACACAAAGCCATGGCGGCAAAACGGCAGTGCATGTAGAAGGATTCCGTTATCTTATATTTAGCTATAAATTCGCTTTTTTTGTATATACACATTTAGCAATCGATATCTAAATGGTTCAAATCATTAATTTAACATATTTAAGTTAATTAACCCTTTTTAACGTATTGAAGTTGATATAAAGCCATGGCGGCATAACGACAGTACATTCGGAAGAATTCCGTAATCTTATATTTAGGTATAAATTCGATTTTCTTGTATATACACATTTAGCAATCGAAATGCTTCAAATCATTATTTTAACATATTTAAGTTAATAAACCTTCTTTATCTTACTGAACTTCACATAATGCCATAACGGTATAAAGGCTGCGCATTTGGAAGAGTTCCGTAATCTTATGTTTAGGTATAAAGTCGATTTTGTTGTATATACACAATTAGCAATCGATATCGAGATGCTTCAACCCATTATTTTAACATATTTAAGTTAATAAACCTTCTTTAACGAACTGAAGTTGGCATTAAGCCATGGCGGCATAACGGCAGTGCATGTAGAAGAATTCCGTAATCTTATATTTAGGTATAAATTCGATTTTCTTGCATATACACATTTAGCAATCGATATCGAAATGACCCAAATCATTAGTTTAACATATTTAAGTTAATAAACCTTCTTAATCTTTTTGAAGTTAACACAAAGCCATGGCGGCATAAAGGCAGTGCATTTAGAAGAATTCCGTTATCTTATATTTAGGTATAAATTCGATTTTCTTGTATATACACATTTAGCAATCGATATCGAAATGCTTCAAATCGGTAGTTTAACATATTTAAGTAAATAAAGCTTCTTTAACGCACTGAAGTTAACATAAAGCCATGGTGGCATAACGGCAGTGCATGTAGAAGAATTCCGTAATCTTATATTTAGGTATAAATTCGATTTTCTTGTATATACACATTTAGCAATCGATATCTAAATGCTTCAAATCATCAGTTTAACATATTTAAGTTAATAAACCTTTTTTAACGAACTGAAGTTAACATAAAGCCATAACGGCCTAACGGCCTTATATTTAGGTATAAAAAAGATTTTCTTTTATATATGCATTAAGCAATCGATTTCGAATATCTTCAAATCATTAGTTTAACATCTTTAAGCTAATTAACCCTCTTTATCTTACTAAAGTCTACAAAGGCCTTAACGGCATAACGGCAGTGCATTCAGAGAAATTCCGTTATCATATATTTAGGTATAAAGTCGATTTTCTTGTATATATGCATTAAGCAATCGATTCGAAATGCTTCAAATAACTTGTGCAACATATTTAAGTTAATAAACCTTCTTTAACGAACAGAAATTAACATAAAGCCATAACTGCATAACGGCAGTGCATTTAGAAGAACTCCGTAATCTTATATTTAGGTATAAAGTCGATTTTCTTGTATATACACATTTAGCAATCGATATCGAAATGCCTCAAATCATTAGTGTAACATATTTAAGTCAGTTAACCCTCTTTATCTTACTGAAGTCTACAAACGCCTTAACCGCTTAACGGCAAAGCATTTAGAAGAATTACCTAATCTTATATTTAGCTATAAATTCGCTTTTTTTGTATATACACATTTAGCAATCGATATCTAAATGCTTCAAATCATTTGTTTAACATATTTAAGTTAATAAACCCTTTTTAACGTATTGAAGTTGATATAAAGCCATGGCGGCATAACGACAGTACATTCGGAAGAATTCCGTAATCTTATATTTAGGTATAAAGTCAATTTTCTTGTATATATGCATTAAGCAATTGATATCGAAATTCTTCAAATAACTGGTTTAACATATTTAAGTTAATAAACCTTCTTTAACTAGCTGAAGTTAACATAAAGCCATAACGGTATAACGTCAGTGCATTTGAAAGAATTCGGTAAACTTATATTTAGGTATAAAGTCGATTTTGTTGTATATATGCATTTAGCAATCGATTTCGAAAATCTTCAAATCATTAGTTTAACATATTTAAGTTAATAAAGCTTCTTTAACGCAATGAAGTCCACAAAAAGGCTTAACGGCATAACGGCAGTGCATTTAGAAGAATTGTGTTATCTTATATTTAGGTATACATTCTATTTTCTTGTATATACACATTTAGCAATCGATATCGAAATGCTTCCAATCATTAGTTTAACATATTTAAGTTAATTAACCTTCTTTAACGTATTGAAGGTGAAATAAAGCCATGGCGGCATAACGACAGTACATTTGGAAGAATTCCGTAATCTTATATTTAGGTATAAAGAAGATTTTCTTGTATATATGCATTTAGCAATCGATTTCGAAATGCTTAAAATATCTGGTTTAACATATTTAAGTTAACAAACCTTCTTTAACGAACAGAAGTTAATATAAAGCCACAACGGCATAACGGCAGTGCATTTAGAAGAATTACGTAGTCTTATATTTAGGTATAAAGTCGATTTTCTTGTATATACACATTTAGCAATCGATATCGAAATGCCTCAACTCATTAGTTTAACATATTTAAGTTAGTTAACCCTTTTTAACGTATTGAAGTTGATATAAAGCCATGGCGGCATAACGACAGTACATTCGGAAGAATTCCGTAATCTTATATTTAGGTATAAAGTCGATTTTGTTGTATATACACATTTAGCAATCGATATCGAAATGCTTCAAATCATTAGTTTAACATATTTAAGTTAATAAACCTTCTTTATCTTACTGAACTTCTCATAATGCCATAACGGTATAAAGGCTGCGCTTTTGGGAAGAATTCCGTAATCTTATGTTTAGATATAAAGTCGATTTTGTTGTATATACACAATTAGCAATCGATATCGAGATGCTTCAACCCATTAGTTTAACATATTTAAGTTAATAAACCTTCTTTAACGAACTGGGGTTGGCATAAAGCCCTGGCGGCGTAACGATAGTGCATTTAGGAGAATTCCGTAATCTTATGTTTAGGTGTAAAGTCGATTTTCTTGTATTTACATATTTAGCAATCGATATCGAAATGCTTAAAATCATTAGTTTAACATATTTAAGTTAGTTAACCTTCTATAACTTATTGAAGTTGATATAAAGCCATTGCGGCATAACGGCAGTACATTTAGAAGAATTCCGTAATCTTATAGTTAGGTATTAAGTCGATTTTCTTGTATATACACATTTAGCAATCGATATCGAAATGCTTCAAATCATTAGTTTAACATATTTAAGTTATTAAACCTTCTTTAACGCACTGAAGTCTACATAAAGTGTTAACGGCATAACGGCAGTGCATTTAGAAAAATTCCGTTATCTTATATTTAGGTATAAATTCGATTTTCTTGTATATACAGTTGTCCACAAAAAAATAGGAGTGACCACATGAGAAAAACGAATTGTTAATTTTCATTAACAAAAATGTTTTATTTTTTCAAAATTTTTGCATAATGTAATTTACTAAAGACCTATTAACATTTCCAGATTCCATCTATTTCAATGAAACATAACCAAAAATTTATATCGCAGTTTATATCAAGTAAACTAAAAAACTAGCCCCACAAAAAAATAGGAGTATTTTATATAATAAGAGGCCGTTCTATAATTTTAATATATATTGCTTCCAAAGTTTCACAGAATATTAAAATAATTAATATTTCGTTGAATAAACTCGATTTTTTTAATACAGCATCACATTCCGAGTCATGGAGTCTATGAGATCCTGGCAAAGTTTTATTGGTATTCTTTTCCAAGCCTTTTTCACTACTTCCCATAAATCTCTCGAATTGGTTGGTTTCTCTTCAGCTACTTTCTTGTTGATATCTGTCCATAGGTTTTCAATGCGGTTGAGGTCAGGAGACTGAGCAGGTCACCACATAACCTCAACTCCATTGGCCCTAAACCATTTTTTTGCGCACTTGCTGTTACGTTCAGGGTCATTATTCTATAAATATACCCATATCAATGACATATTTCGTGAGATACCACAAACCATTACCTCATCGAATATTTTGACATATACCCTTTGGTCCATGATGCCTTCAATTAAGTGTATTGGACCAACACCATAATGTTGAAAAACAACCGCATACCATGATTTGACATCGTCAAGTATAACGGTTTTTGTGGCACACCGGGGATTATATTCTGTGTTGGGGGGACGTCGAACAAAGTTCCTAGATTCTATACTACCAAATAACTCAACTTTGGATTCGTCTGACCACAATATGTTTCACCATATAGACGCGGGTCAGGAGCCATGCTCATTTGAAAATTCTATGCGGGCTTCCTTGTGTTTTTTTTTTAATGGGGTATTTTTCGTGGACTTCTAGTAAATAATTTGATCTGCTCCAAATGTATACGAACAGTTTCAGTATTAACTGACAAACTTAGTTCGTCATGGGTGTTCCTGGCTGAAGAAAAAGGGATTAACGCTACCGCCAGTACTATATTGCGATCGTCTGCAGTGGATGTTTTGCGCTTTTGTCTACGAGTTTAATTTTTGTTTATATAATTTAAGGCATTTGCTATCATTTGAGAAGAACATTTTACAATTTTTTGCATCCTTTAAAGTTTTTCCTAGTTTTCTCATTTTCATTTCATTTTCTTTTTGTCGTTTTCCGCTTTTCCTCTGTACAATGATTTCCTCTACCCACTGGAGAAAAAACCCCAAAGATTAAAAAAAATAATAACTAATTTAAATTGCTGCTAGATTATGGAACTATACTTATTTTTCTAATTTTGTGAGTATTTTTTATGTTAAGGACTATTTTGAAAAAGAAATATCTAACACTCCTATTATTTTGTGGAAAGCAATAACAAATGCTTCCGAGAACTAGCAAAGCAGATGTAGAACAGAAATCATCAGAATAAAAATTTGTTTTGTATTTTAATGCTAGTATCCCGTTATATGTACCGCTATAGTTTCGCGTCCTTTACTTGTGAATTAAAAAATTTATGCACCTAAACAAATTTTTCATAGTGGCACTCCTATTATTTTGCGGACAACTGTACACATTTGGCAAGCGATATCGAAATGCTTCAAATCATTAGTTTAACATATTTAAGTAAATTAACCTTCTTTAACGTATTGAAGTTGATAGAGAGCCATGGCGGCATAACGACAGTACATTTGGAAGAATTCCGTAGTCTTATATTTAGGTATGAATTCGATTTTCTTGTATATACATATTTGGCAAGCGATATCGAAATGCTTCAAATCATTAGTTTAACATATTTAAGTTAATTAACCTTCTTTAACGTATTGAAGTTGGTACAAACCATGGCGGCATAACGACAGTACATTTGGAAGAATTCCGTAATCTTATATTAAGGTATATGTAAAGTCGATTTTCTTGTATATACACATTTAGCAATCGATATCGAAATGCTTCAAATCATTAGTTTTACATTTTCAAGTTATTTATAATAAACCTTCTTTAACACACTGAAGTCTACATAAAGCCTTAACGGTATAAGTGCAGTGCATTTAGAAGAATTCCGTAATCTTATATTAAGGTAAAAAGTCGATTTTATTGTATTTACATATTTAGCAATCGATATCGAAATGCTTCATTTCATTAGTTTAACATATTTTAGTTAATTAACCATCTTTAACGTATTGAAGGTGAAGTAAAGCTATGGCGGCATAACGACAGTAATTTGGAAGAACTCCGTAAGCTTATATTTAGGTATAAAGTCGATTTTCTTGTATATACAGATTTAGCAATCGATGCCGATATGCTTCACATCATAAGTTTAACATATTTAAGTTAGTTAATCCTCTTTATCTTACTGAAGTCTACAAAAGCCTTAACGGCATATCGGCAGTGCATTTGGAAGAGTTCCCTAGTCTTATATTTAGGTATAAAGTCGATTTTGTTCAATATACGCATTTAGCAATCGATATCGAAATGCTTCAAATCATTAGTTTAACATACTTAAGTTAATAAACCTTCTTTAACGCACTGAAGTCTACATAAAGCCTTAACGGTATAACTGCACTGCATTTAGAAGAATTCCGTTATCTTATATTTAGGTATGAATTCGACTTTCTTGTATATACTCATTTAGCAAGCGATATCAAAATGCTTCAAATTATTAGTTTAACTTATTTAAGTTAATTAACCTTCTTGAACAAATTGAAGTTGACATAAAGCCATGGCGGCATAACGACAGTACATTTGGAAGAATTCCGTTATCTTATATTTAGGTATGAATTCGACTTTCTTGTATATACTCATTTAGCAAGCGATATCAAAATGCTTCAAATTATTAGTTTAACTTATTTAAGTTAATTAACCTTCTCGAACAAATTGAAGTTGACATAAAGCCATGGCGGCATAACGACAGTACATTTGGAAGAATTCCGTAGTCTTATATTTAGGTATGAATTCGATTTTCTTGTATATACATATTTGGCAAGCGATATCGAAATGCTTCAAATCATTAGTTTAACATATTTAAGTTAATTAACCTTCTTTAACGTATTGAAGTTGGTACAAACCATGGCGGCATAACGACAGTACATTTGGAAGAATTCCGTAATGTTATAATTTTATATTTAGGTATAAAGTCGATTTTCTTGTATTTACACATTTAGCAATCGATATCGAAAATCTTCAAATCATTAGTTTAACATATTTAAGTTAATTAACCCTCTTTATCTTACTGAAGTCTACAAACACCTTAACGGCATAACGGCAGTGCATTTAGAAGAATTCCGTAATGATATATTTAGGTATAAAGTCGTTTTTCTTGTATATACACATTTAGCAATCGATACCGAAATGCTCCAAATCTTGTGTTTAACATATTTAAGTTAATTTACCTTCTTTGACGTATTGAAGGTGATATATAGCCATGGTGGCATAACGACAGTACATTTGGAAGAATTCCGTTATCTTATATTTAGAAATAAAGAAGATTTTCTTGTATAAAAGCATTTAGCAATCGATATCGAAATGCTTCAAATAACTAGTATAACATATCTAAGTTAATAAACCTTCTTTAGCGCACTGAAGTTAACATAAAGCCATAACGGCATAACGGCAGTGCATTTAGAATAATTCCGTAAGCTTATATTTAGGTATTAAGTCGATTTTCTTGTATACAAGCATTAGCAATCGATATCGAAATGCTTCAAATCATTAGTTTAACATATTTAAGTTAATTAACCTTCTTTAACGTATTAGAGGTGACATAAAGCCATGGCGGCATAACGACAGTACATTTGGAAGAATTCCGTAATCTTATATTTAGGTATAAAGAAGATTTTCTTGTATATATGCATTAAGCAATCGATTTCGAAAATCTTCAAATCATTAGTTTAACATATTTAAGTTAATAAACCTTCTTTAACGAACCGAAATTAACATAAAGCCATAACTGCATAACGGCATTTTATTTAGAAGAAATCCGCAATCTTATATTTAGGTATGAAGTCGATTTTCTTGTATATACACATTTGTCAATCGATTTCGAAAATTTTCAAATCATTAGTTTAACATATTTAAGTTAATAAACCTTCTTTAACGAACAGAAGTTAACATAAAGCCATAACGGCATAATGGCAGTGCATTTAGAAGAATTCTGTTATATTATATTTAGGTATAAAGTCGATTTTCTTGTACATACACATTAAGCAATCGATATCGAAATGCTTCAAATCATTAGTTTAACATATTTAAGTTAACAAACCTACTTTAACGCACTGAAGTTAACACAAAGCCATGGCGGCATAACGGCAGCGCATTTGGGAGAATTTCGTAATCTTATATTTAGGTATAAATTCGATTTTGTTGTATATACACATTTAGCAATCGATATCGAAATGCTTCCAATCATTAGTTTAACATATTTAAGTTAATTATCCTTCTATAAGATATTGAAGTTGATATAAAGCCTTGGCGGCATAACGACAGTATATTTGGAAGAATTCCGTAATCTTATATTTAGGTAGAAAGTCGATTTTCTTGTATATATGCATTAAGAAATCGATTTCGAAATGCTTCAAATAACTGGTGTAATATATATCAAAGTTAATAAACCTTCTTAAACGAACTGAAGTTAACATAAAGCCATAACGGCATAACGGCAGTGCATTTAGAAAAATTCCGTTATCTTATATTAAGGTATAAAGTCGATTTTCTTGTATATGGGCATTTAGCAATCGATATGGAAATGCTTCAAATCATTAGTTTAACATATTTAAGTTAATAAAGCTTTTTTAACGCACTGAAGTTAACATAAAGCCATGGCGGCATAACGGCAGTGTATTTAGAAGAATTCCGTAAGCTTATATTTAGGTATAAAGTCGATTTTGTTGCATATACGCATTTAGCAATCGATATCGAAATGCTTCAAGTCATTAGTTTAACATATTTAAGTTAATTAACCTTCTTTAACGTATTGAAGGTGATAAAAAGCCATGGCGGCATACCGACAGTACATTTGGAAGAATTCCGTAATCTTATATTTAGGTATAAAGAAGATTTTCTTGTATATACACATTTAGCAATCGATATCGAAATGCTTCAAATCATTAGTTTAACACATTTAAAATAACTAACCTTCTTTAACGAACGGAAGTTGGCATAAAGCCATGGCGGCATAACTGCAGTGCATGTGAGGACTTCCGTAATCTTATGTTTAGGTATAAATTCGATTTTTTTGTATATGCACATTTAACAATCGATATCGAAATGCTTCAAATCATCAGTTTAACATATTTAATTTAATTAACCCTCTTTATCCTACTGAAGTCTACAAACGCCTTAAGGGCATAACGGCAAAGCATTTAGAAGAATTCCGTAATCTTATATTTAGGTATAAAGTCGATTTTCTTGTATATACTCATTTAGCAATCGATATCGAAATGCTTCAAATCATTAGTTTAACATATTTAAGTTAACAAACCTACTTTAACGCACTTAAGTTAACACAAAGCCATGGCGGCATAACGGCAGTGCATGTAGAAGATTTCCGTAATCTTATATTCAGGTATAAATTCGATTTTTTTGTATATACTCATTTAGCAATCGATATCGAAATGCTTCAAATCATTAGTTTAACATATTTAAGTTAATTAACCTTCTTTAACGTATTGAAGTATATAGAAAGCCATGGCGGCATAACGACAGTACATTTGGAAGAATTCTGTAATCTTATATTTAGGTATAAAATCGATTTTCTTGTATATACACATTTAGCAATCGATTTCGAAAATTTTCAAACCATTAGTTTAACATATTTAAGTTAATAAACCTTTTTTAACGAACAGAAGTTAACATAAAACCATAACGGCATAATGGCAGTGCATTTAGAAGAATTCTGTTATCTTATATTTAGGTATAAAGTCGATTTTCTTGTATGCACACATTAAGCAATCGATATCGAAATTCTTCAAATCATTAGTTTAACATATTTAAGTTAATAAACCTTTTTTAACGAACTGAAGTTTACATAAAGCCATGGCGGCATAACAGCAGTGCATTTAGAAGAATTCCGTAATCTTATATTTAGGTATAAAATCGATTTTCTTGTATATACACATTTAGCAATCGATAACGACATGCTTCAAATCATTAGTTTAACATATTTAAGTTAATTAACCTTCTTTATCTTACTGAAGTTTACATAAAGCCATTACGGTAGAACGGCAGGGAATTTAGAAGAATTCCGTATTCTTATATTTAGGTATAAAATCGATTTTTTTGTATATACACATTTAGCAATCGATATTGAAATGCTTCAAATAACTGGTTTAACATATGTATTTAAGTTATTTAGCCTACTTTACCTTACTGGCGTTTACATAAAGCCTTATCGGCATGACGGCAGTGCATTTAGAAGAATTCCGTAGTCTTATATTTAGGTATAAAGTCGAATTTCTTTTATATACACATTTAGCAAACGATATCGAAACGCTTCAAATCACTAGTTTAACATATTTATATTAATAAACCTTTTTTAACGAACTGAAGTTTACATAAAGCTATGGTGGCATAACGGCAGTGCATTTAGAAGAATTCCGTTATCTTATGTTTAGGTATAAAGTCGATTTTCTTGTATATACACAGTTAGCGAGCGATATCGAAATGCTCAAAATCATCATTTTAACATATTTAAGTTAATAAAGCTTCTTTAACGCACTGAAGTTAACACAATATATATGCATTAAGCAATCGATATTGAAATGCTTCAAATCATTAGTTTAACATATCTAAGTTAATAAGCGTACTTTATCGTACTGAAGTTTACATAAAGCCTTTACGGTATGACGCCAGTGCATTTAGAAGAATTTCTTAACCTCATATTTAGGTATAAAGTCGATTTTCTTGTATACACTCATTTAGCAATCGATATCGAAATGGTTCAAATCATTAGTTCAATATATTTAAGTTAATTAACCTTCTTTACCTTACTGAAGTTTACATAAAGCCTTAACGGTATAAAGGCAGTGCATTTGGAAGAATTCCGTAATTTTATATTTAGGTATAAAGTCGATTTTGTTAAATATACACATTTCACAATCGATATCGAAATGCTTCAAATCATTAGTTTAGCACATTTAAGTTAATTAACCTTCTTTATCTTACTGAAGTCTACATAAAGCCTTAACGGTATAACGGCAGTGCAGTTAGAAGAACTACTTAATGTTATATTTGGGTGTAAAGTCGATTTTCTTATATATACACATTTAGCAATCGATATCAAAATGCTTCAAATCATTAGTTTAACATATTAAAGTTAATAAACCCTCTTTAACGAACTGAAGTTGGCATAAAGCCATGGCGGCATAACGGCAGTGCATGTAGAAGAATTCCGTAATCTTATGTTGAGGTATAAAGTGGATTTTCTTGTATATACACATTTAGCAATCGATATCGAAATGCTTCAAATCATTAGTTTCACATATTTAAGTTAGTTAACCCTCTTTATCTTACTGAAGTCTACATAAAGCCTTAACGGCATAACGGCAATGCATTTAGAAGAATTACGTAATGTTATATTTATTTATAAAGTCGATTTTCTTGTATATACACATTTAGCAATCGATATCAAAATGCTTCAAATCATTAGTTTCACATATTTAAGTTAATAAACCTTCTTTAGGGAACTAAAGTTTACACAAAACCATTACGGTAGAACGGCAGAGCATTTAGAAGAATTCCGTAATCTTATATTTAGGTATAAAATCGATTTTCTTTTATATACACATTTAGCAGTCGATACCGAAATTCTTCAAGTCATTAGTTTAATCTATTTAAGTAAATTAACCTTCTTAATCTTACTAAAGCCATTACGGCAGAACGGCAGTGCATTTAGAATTCCGTTATCTTATATTTAGGTATAAAATCGCTTGGTTTGTATATACACATTTAGCAATCAATATCGAAATGCTTCAAATAACTGGTTTAACATATGTATTTAAGTTATTTAGCCTACTTTGCCTTACTGGCGTTTACATAAAATCTTATCGGCAAGACGGCAGTGCATTTAGAAGAATCCTGTATTCTTATATTTAGGTATAAAGTCGATTTTGTTGTTTACACACATTTAGCAATTAATATCGAAATGCTTCAAATCATTAGTTTAACATATTTAAGTTAATAAACCTTTTTTAACGAACTGAAGTTTACATAAAACCATGGTGGCATAACGGCAGTGCATTTAGAAGAATTCTGTTATCTTATGTTTCGGTATAAAGTCGATTTTCTTGTATATACATATTTAGCAATCGATATCGAAATGCTTCAAATCATTAGTTTCACATATTTAAGTTAATAAACCTTCTTTAACGAACTGAAGTTTACATAAAACCATTACGGTAGAACGGCAGTGCATTTAGAAGAACTACTAAATGTTATATTTGGGTATAAAGTCGATTTTCTTATATATACACATTTAGCAATCGATATCAAAATGCTTCAAATCATTAGTTTAACATATTAAAGTTAATAAACCCTCTTTAACGAACTGAAGTTTACATAAAACCATTACGGTAGAACGGCAGTGCATTTAGAAGAAATCCGTAATGTTATATTTAGGTATAAATTCGACTTTCTTGTAAATACTCATTTAGCAAGCGATATCGAAATGCTTCAAATCATTAGTTTAACATACTTAAGTTAACAAACCTACTTTAACGAACTGAAGTTGACATAAAGCCATGGCGGAATAGCGGCAGTGCATTTAGAAGAACTACTAAATGTTATATTTGGGTATAAAGTCGATTTTCTTATATATACACATTTAGCAATCGATATCAAAATGCTTCAAATCATTAGTTTAACATATTAAAGTTAATAAACCCTCTTTAACGAACTGAAGTTTACATAAAACCATTACGGTAGAACGGCAGTGCATTTAGAAGAACTACTAAATACTATATTTGGGTATAAAAACGATTTTCTTGTATATACACATTTAGCAATCGATATCAAAATGCTTCAAATCATTAGTTTAACATATTAAAGTTAATAAACCCTCTTTAACGAACTGAAGTTGGCATAAAGCCATGGCGGCATAACGGCAGTGCATGTAGAAGAATTCCGTAATCTTATGTTGAGGTATAAAGTCGATTTTCTTGTATATACACATTTAGCAATCGATAACCAAATGCTTCAAATCATTAGTTTCATATATTTAAGTTAATAAAACCTCTTTAACGAACTCAAGTTGGCATAAAGCCATGGCGGCATAACGGCAGTGCATGTAGAAGAATTCCGTAATCTTATATTTAGGTTAAAGTCTATTTTCATGTATTTACACATTTGGGAATCGATATCGAGATGCTTCAAATAATTACTTTAACATATTTAAGTTAAACAACCTTTTTTATCGTACTGAAGTTTATATAAAGCCATAACGGCAGTGTATTTCGATGAATTCCGTAATATTATATTTATGTATAAAGTCGATTTTCTTGTATTTGCATATTTAGCAATCGATATCAAAATACTTCACATCATTAGTTTAACATATTTTAGTTAATTAACCATCTTTAACGTATTGAAGGTGATATAAAGCCATGGCGGCATAACGACAGTAATTTGGAAGAATTCCGTAATCTAATATTTAGGTATAAAATCGGTTTTCTTGTATATATGCATTTAGCAATCGATATCGAAATGCTTCAAATCATTAGTTTCAGATATTTAAGTTAATAAAACCTCTTTAACGAAATGAAGTTGGCATAAAGCCATGGCGGCATAACGGCAGTGCATGTAGAAGAATTCCGTAATCTTATATTTAGGTTAAAATCTATTTTCATGTATTTACTTATTTGGGAATCGATATTGTGATGCTTCATATAATTACTTTAACATATTTAAGTTAAACAACCTTCTTTAACGTACTGAAGTTTATATAAAGCCATAACGGCAGTGTATTTCGATGAATTCCGTAATCTTATATTTATGTATAAAGTCGATTTTCTTGTAGTTTAACATATTTAAGTTAATTAACCCTCTTTATCTTACCTTATATCTTGAAGTCTACATAAAGTCGATTTTCTTGTATATATACATTTAGCAATCGATATCGAAATGCTTCAAATCATTAGTTTCACATATTTAAGGTTATTAACCTTCTTTATCTTACTGAAGTTTACATAAAGCCATAACGGTATAACGGCAGTGCATTTAGAAGAATTCCGTAATCTTATATTTAGGTATAAATTCGATTTTCTTGTTTATACACATTTAGCAAGCGTTATCGAAATGTTTTAAACCATTAGTTTAACATATTTAAGTTAGTTAACCTTCTTTAATTTATTGAAGTTGATATAAAGCGATGGCGGCATAACGGCAGTGCATTTAGAAGAAATTCGTAATCTTATATTTAGGTATAATTCGATTTTCTTGTATATACACATTAAGCAATCGATAACGAAATGCTTCAAATCGATAGTTTAACATATTTAAGGTTATTAACCTTCTTTATCTTACTGAAGTTTACATAAAGCCATAACGGTATAACGGCAGTGCATTTAGAAGAATTCCGTAATCTTATATTTAGGTATAAAGTCGATTTTGTTGTATATATACATTTAGCAATCGATATCGAAATGCTTCCAATCATAAGTTTAACATATTTAAACTAATTATTCCCCTCTATCTTACTGAAGTCTGCATAAAGCCTTAACGGCA
>JAPZAG010002642.1:0-15280 GCA_027475135.1 Bactrocera correcta | reverse complement strand
AAAATGTACATATATTTACATGCCAACGTTGTCAGAAAAATAACTTAATATTTATAAGTCAGTGGGTAAGCAGAAATTGGATTACATTATTACGTTAGTTAAAACAAAAAAACCCGTCGGATAAGGGACGTTCCGTATTTAAGAGGGGGAGGAGTTATTATATTGCGCTCGAATGCAGCATTGCAACAACACAGCTTAGCGTATGTCATCACCACGCAACCTTTCGACAGTGGCGCTTAGCAACATCAACGCCTCGCGCATATGTTTTCTAAGCTGTCCAACAACGGAACAGTCCGGCGCTTAAGAACACTGCGCAGGCAATTAACCTTACCTATGTGTTTGCCTAGCAACATCGCAACGACGCAGGATAGCGCGTAATTCTATCACCACCCAACAACAGCAACACCTCGCGCATGTGTATGCAGTCTAAGCCGCCCAGCAACAGCTCTACCGTTTGCATAGGCTAGCCAAGCAGCCTGCCAAAAGCCCAATTCGGCGCACGAGTTCATCGCTTGCCTAACATCAACTTCACCATGCGCTTGGGTTAGTTAGGTAACCCAGCAACGGTATAATAAAGCACATAAGATCACTGCGCGCAACAATAACAACAACACGTGAAAACCATTAGACGAGAGGGTATTTAAGGCTGCGCTGTTAGCATAACAGGACAGTTCTTCGAGACAACTCATTAGTTAAACCTAACCTGCTTAACTTATACAAGAAAATCGATTTCATACCTAAGTATAAGATTACGGAATTCTTCCAAATGCACTGCCGTTATGCCGCCATGGCTCTATATCAACTTCAATACGTTAAAGAAGGTTAATTAACTTAAATATGTTAAACTAATGAGTTGAAGCATTTCGATATCGCTTGCTAAATGTGTATATACAACAAAATCGACTTTATACCTAAATATAAGATTAGGGAATTCTTCTAAATGCACTGCCGTTATGCCTCCATGGCTTTATATCAACTTCAATACGTTAAAGAAGGTTAATTAACTTAAATATGTTAAACTAATGGTTTGAAGCATTTCGTTATCGATTGCTAAATGTGTATATGCAAGAAAATCGACTTTATACCTAAATATAAGATTACGGAATTCTTCTAAATGCACTGCCGTTATGCCGCCATGGTTTTAAATGCCAACTTCAATACGTTAAAGAAGGTTTATTAACTTAAATATGTTAAACTAATGATTTGAAGCATTTCGATATCGCTTGCTAAATGTGTATATACAACAAAATCGACATTATACCTAAATATAAGATAACGGAATTCTTCTACATGCACTGCCGTGATGCCGCCATGGCTTTATTCCAACTTCAGTTCGTTAAAGAAGGTGTATTAACTTAAATATGTTAAACTAATGAGTTGAAGCATCTCGATATCGATTGCTAAATGTGTATATACAACAAAATCGACTTTATACCTAAATATAAGATTACGGAATTCTTCCAAATGCATTGCCGTTATACCGTTATGGCTTTATGTAAACTTCAGTAGGATAAAGAAGGTTAATTAACTTAAATATGTTAAACTAATGATTTGAAGCATTTCGATATCGCTTGCTAAATGTGTATATACGAGAAAATCGAATTTATACCTAAATATAAGATAATGGAATTCTTCTAAATGCACTGCTCGCTTGCTAAATGTGTATATACAAGAAAATCGAATTTATACCTAAATATAAGATAACGGAATTCTTCTAAATGCACTGTCGTTATACCGTTAAGGCTTTATGTAAACTTCAGTAAGCTAAAAAATGTTTATTAACTTAATATGTTAAACTAGTGAGTTGAAGCATCTCGATATCGATTGCTAAATGTGTATATACAACAAAATCGACTTTATACCTAAATATAAGATTACGGAATTCTTCTAAATGCACTGCCGTTATGCCGCCATGGCTTCATGTCACCTTCAATACGTTAAAGAAGGTTAATTAACTTAAATATGATAAACTAATGATTTGAAGCATTTCGATATCGCCTGTTAAATGTGTATATACAAGAAATTCGACTTTATACCTAAATATAAGATTACGGAATTCTTCTAAATGCACTGCCGTTATACCGTTAAGGCGTTATGTAGACTTCAGTAAGCTAAAAAATGTTTTTTAACTTATAATGTTAAACAAATGATTTGAAGCATTTCGATATCGATAGCTCAATGTGTATATACAAGAAAATCGACTTTATACCTAAATATAAGATTACGGAATTCTTCTACATCCACTGCCGTTATGCCAACTACAGATCGTTAAAGAAGGTTTATTAACTTAAATATGTTAAGCTAATGAGTTGAAGCATCTCGATATCGATTGCTAAATGTGTATATAAATTAAGAGACCGGTTGTTTAATTTATGATTTTCTTTATTTCCCTTGCTTGGAGCAAGGGCAGCCGTAAAGGTTGAGCGAGTAAATACAACTGAACCGTCTTAAAGTTATTGTAGCGGCGACTACGCCTAAATACCTGTCTGAATAACACACGCTCTGCCACGTGACTTGCCAGCGCAGTAGCAGCGATAGGTGTTTGTTGTTGTCACGCGCAACTCGTTGAGCGCTTCGTCAGCAATATCGTTGGAAAAATAATTTTCGCACGCTCAGCCTCAGACGCATCGTCAGCGATTTCGGTGGAATTGAAATGTTGTCCGGAAGCGTGTTGTTACTCTTGTTCCTTTGTTGTTGGCTACTATGGTGTGTTAACTACTCCCCCGCTAGAAGAGGGGACGTCCACGGATCCCTTAAGAACGCTGCTCAATATTGCAATATTAGCACTGCGCTTCCGTACTTTGTAGATTATGTAGGCTGATATGCAAACAATAAAAAATACTATTGTTAAGGTGTAGGCTATAAGCCACTGAGACGACTGTGCTTCGACAAGCCCCCTCAATGATGCAATGTGTCGCAGATTTTTTTGGTTAATGTTGTGCAGGTAAGGAAGTGACAAGAGTGTGGTATGATTTGTCAGGTTCACAAATTGTGCGGGTGCGGCCTCGGGATGCGCGCGCACAATCTTCCTCCAGTTGGTGTACGTAGTGCCATTGATGGTAGCATTCTCTGTGAACTTTATCATGAATGTCCCATTCAAAATTACTGGCGGGGAGTTTCCCTCGCGAACTTTAATTAAACCGTCGTCAATTTCTTCCACCGCTTCGATATGATCAGCTGTAATAGTCTGGCAAGACGCTAGGCGCTGGCTTAACAAATTCAACACGCAAGAGCTATTCATGTTTGACATTTGACAAAATATTGTTGATAAAGAATTTTTACAATTCGCTAGTGGTTGCATTTAGATACTACACTGGTCTCTATCATAATTGACTTAAAATTTTTTACAACTGGTTTAATCCTAATTTTCTTACAATTTTGTTCTACCACTGGGTATTTAATTACGAAATATATGTTATTATAATTTTGCAAAATTTTTAATTTTGAGACTGTTAGTAAATCGCTTATTGTAATACCTGTAGAGTGCTCGTTAGTTAGTAAATTTTTAACCTCATCACTATTTAACAATATTGGGTTAATTAATTGTATCTTACCCAAAGTTACGGAATAAAGAGCTGATTCTATTTCGTCTATTAACGCTCTGTTTCTTGCTGATATCAAGTCAAAAAGGTGTCCAGTGTCAATCTCATGCTGTTTGGTCGAGCTAATCAATTTGTTTACGGTGTCGGTTAACTGGTTAATTTTAACTTGGAGCTGGCTATTAATGTAAATCTGTTGTTCGTTTGCTTCAATCAGGGATTCTGCCCGTGTTTGAAGTTGGTTAAAGTCATCGAAATCGGGAGTTCCAGCTACGTATTTGAGAGCGGTGCCAAGAAAGTTTATGCTACGGGATTGTCGGTGATGAATTCTTAATGAATCTATTAATCGTAATATGCGGTCTATGTCCAGTTGAACGGTTTTCCTAATGTGAGACTGCGGGAAGTTCTCAAGAAGATTATGCGTTTCTTCGGCTATGTTCTCGTAAATGGTCAAATTCAGGTGGTGAATGATGTGTTTGTACTGGCGGTAAATTGCAACCTCCCCGTCCGAAATAGGAATGTAGACGGACTCAGTGAAATTCAGAATTTCTGACCGCGATAACGCAGCCGCCATCAAAATCAGGAGCCTAATGATAAAACAAAATTATCTCAGATTACCTTTGTGAATTTGTTTTCCGTCGATAAGAACGGTTGTTCCCAGATCTTTTTGAACTACTTTTTCTGTGTATAATTTGCTAAGTTTGTTACCAAGTCTCCTGTTGGCCTTTATAAAGACCTTCTCACCTGGCTTAAAAATTTTTGTTACCCTTTTTCGGTTGTGATAGCTAAGTAAGAGTTCTCGTTGTATGCATAGTCATCAAAATATTCGGGTTGGTAATAACAGTTGGGATCCCCATTAATATCGTCCGTTACGGTACTTTGTCCTAAGTGGTTCAAGCGTTGTATCTTATTTAGGTTAGCACGGTCACTATCGCGTTGTCTTTTCTGTGCCTGTTGAGTATCAGAAGTTATAATATTTCTCGGGTATTGGTTCCCGAAGGCTGTTCTTCCAGAAGGGAAATTCCTTGCGATAGGAGAGGAAGTTGATGGTTGTACCACTTGTGGTGCTGCTTTAAAATTGGAACCTATATTCTGCGTTGGATATCTGAGTTTAGAGAGGCTTGGATCCACATCCATTGGGGTGGGCCTGGAAATAGGTCTCTGTTGCGGTTGCCCGTCTGACTGCCTAAGGAAGTGAGGGCTTATTAACGGCATTCCGGTGAAATTGCGTGATTGCATGCCATTGGCTGGGAATTTAGTGTCTGAAAACCTCTGAGCAAATAAAGAGCGTGTCTGGTTGGATTCCAGTTCTTGTGCGAGTGCCAAGGCCGATGCCATGTCAGCTGGCCTTGAAGAAAATAGAATATCGCACAGCGGGTGGTTAAGACCCGATATGAACACCCTTAATGCGTCCTGACGATACTTGGTATTAAGTGATTCCAAGACGTCCTTCTTGTTTTCGTAAGTCATCAAATTTTTGTTGATAATAGCCGTTAGTTTCTTTCCCACCTCATCGTAAAATGCTGTAATAGATAGTCTTCCCTGCCGGAGGGTGGACATTTCTTGTTCCAATATGTAGACGGGTTTTTTGTCCGAGTAGGTAAAATCGAGCCTTGCTATTATGGCTTTGAAATTGAGAATTGTATTAAACGACGATAGGGTCGTATCCGCAGATCCAACTACTTTGTTCCTAATAATAGCCACTGCCTGGTAATGTTTCGAGCTGCCCTGCGCGTTTTCAAAAATTTTATACGCGGTATGAGCCGCCTGGCGCCACGACACGTATCGTGAATGGTCACCATTGAACTCTGGCAACGACTTTACAACATCCAGCGACTCATCGCACCTAACAGTGGGGTCAATTGCAATCTCCCTATACTCCTCTACCTGAACTGGTCTTTCGACTAGTGTTAACCTAGCGGTAAGTTCATCAATAGTCGTTTGGAAGTCTCGTCTCGTCTGCTCCGTTGCTGTCCGCACAGCGGCACCCAGCACGGCGCGAAGAATATTTTCGTCCATGTTCCTTGATATTCCTTTTATTCTTTATTCACTTTAAAATTTTTTATTTTCAAATTAAAACAATTTTTACTTAAATTAATATTTATATTAATATTTTTTAAGCTGATGCTTCAATTTCAACGAATATGTCAATATCTCGAGCACTCTACTTACATAGATTCTTTCATATTGTAGTAATAGTAATAGTTTTAGTCCCTCGATGGTTGTTAGTTTAGTCCCTCGATGGTTGTTAGTTTAGTCCCTCGATGGCTGTTAGTTTAGTCCCTCGATGGTTGTTAGTTTAGTCCCTCGATGGCTACGCCTCGGCTTGGCGTGCGTCCGAGCACCGTGGCCACGAAATTATCCTTTACAAGGATTTTGTTGTGGCCCCACGTTGGGCGCCAATTACAAGACCGGTTGTTTAATTTATAATTTTCTTTATTTCCCTTGCTTGGAGCAAGGGCAGCCGTAAAGGTTGAGCGAGTAAATACAACTGAACCGTCTTAAAGTTATTGTAGCGGCGACTACGCCTAAATACCTGTCTGAATAACACACGCTCTGCCACGTGACTTGCCAGCGCAGTAGCAGCGATAGGTGTTTGTTGTTGTCACGCGCAACTCGTTGAGCGCTTCGTCAGCAATATCGTTGGAAAAATAATTTTCGCACGCTCAGCCCCAGACGCATCGTCAGCGATTTCGGTGGAATTGAAATGTTGTCCGGAAGCGTGTTGTTACTCTTGTTCCTTTGTTGTTGGCTACTATGGTGTGTTAACTTATACAACAAAATCGACTTTATACCGAAATATAAGATTACGGAATTCTTCTAAATGCACTGCCGTTATGCCGCCATGGCTTTATATCAACTTCAATACGTTAAAGAAGGTTAATTAACTTAAATATGTTAAACTAATGATTTGAAGCATTTCGATATCGCTTGCTAAATGTTTATATAAGTTATTATATTGCGCTCGAATGCTGCATTGCAACAACACAGCTTAGCGTATGTCATCACCACGCAACCTTTCGACAGTGGCGCTTAGCAACATCAACACCTCGCGCATATGTTTTCTAAGCTGTCCAACAACGGAACAGTCCGGCGCTTAAGAACACTGCGCAGGCAATTAACCTTACCTATGTGTTTGCCTAGCAACATCGCAACGACGCAGGATAGCGCGTAATTCTATCACCACCCAACAACAGCAACACCTCGCGCATGTGTATGCAGTCTAAGCCGCCCAGCAACAGCTCTACCGTGTGCATAGGCTAGCCAAGCAGCCTGCCAAAAGCCCAATTCGGCGCACGAGTTCATCGCTTGCCTAACATCAACTTCACCATGCGCTTGGGTTAGTTAGGTAACCCAGCAACGGTATAATAAAGCACATAAGATCACTGCGCGCAACAATAACAACAACACGTGAAAACCATTAGACGAGAGGGTATTTAAGGCTGCGCTGTTAGCATAACAGGACAGTTCTTCGAGACAACTCATTAGTTAAACCTAACCTGCTTAACTTATACAAGAAAATCGATTTCATACCTAAGTATAAGATTACGGAATTCTTCCAAATGCACTGCCGTTATGCCGCCATGGCTCTATATCAACTTCAATACGTTAAAGAAGGTCAATTAACTTAAATATGTTAAACTAATGATTTGAAGCATTTCGATATCGCTTGCTAAATGTGTATATACAACAAAATCGACTTTATACCTAAATATAAGATTACGGAATTCTTCTAAATGCACTGCCGTTATGCCTCCATGGCTTTATATCAACTTCAATACGTTAAAGAAGGTTAATTAACTTAAATATGTTAAACTAATGAGTTGAAGCATTTCGATATCGCTTGCTAAATGTGTATATACAACAAAATCGACTTTATACCTAAATATAAGATTACGGAATTCTTCTAAATGCACTGCCGTTATGCCGCCATGGCTTCATGTCACCTTCAATACGTTAAAGAAGGTTAATTAACTTAAATATGATAAACTAATGATTTGAAGCATTTCGATATCGCCTGTTAAATGTGTATATACAAGAAATTCGACTTTATACCTAAATATAAGATAACGGAATTCTTCTACATGCACTGCCGTTATGCCGCCATGGCTTTATATCAACTTCAATACGTTAAAGAAGGTTAATTAACTTAAATATGTTAAACTAATGAGTTGAAGCATTTTGATATCGCTTGCTAAATGTGTATATACAACAAAATCGACATTATACCTAAATATGAGATAACGGAATTCTTTTAAATGCACTGCCGTTATGCCGTTAAGGCTTTATGTAGAATTCAGTAACATAGAGAGGGTTAATTAACTTAAATATGTTAAACTAATGATTTGAAGCATTTCGATATCGATTGCTTAATATGTAAATACAAGAAAATCGACTTTATACCTAAATAGAAGATTACGGAATTCTTCTAAATGCACTGCCGTAATACCGCCGTGGCTATATGCCAAATTCAGATCGTTAAAGAAGGTTTATTAACTTAAATATGTTGAGCTAATGAGTCGAAGCATCTCGATATCGATTGCTAAATGTGTATATACAACAAAATCGACTTTATACCTAAATATTAGATTACGGAATTCTTCCAAATGCATTGCCGTTATACCGTTATGGCTTTATGTAAACTTCAGTAGGATAAAGAAGGTTAATTAACTTAAATATGTTAAACTAATGATTTGAAGCATTTCGATATCGCTTGCTAAATGTGTATATACGAGAAAATCGAATTTATACCTAAATATAAGATAACGGAATTCTTCTAAATGCACTGCTCGCTTGCTAAATGTGTATATACAAGAAAATCGAATTTATACCTAAATATAAGATAACGGAATTCTTCTAAATGCACTGTCGTTATACCGTTAAGGCTTTATGTAAACTTCAGTAAGCTAAAAAATGTTTATTAACTTAATATGTTAAACTAGTGAGTTGAAGCATCTCGATATCGATTGCTAAATGTGTATATACAACAAAATCGACTTTATACCTAAATATAAGATTACGGAATTCTTCCCAATGCACTGCCGTTATACCGTTATGGCTTTATGTAAACTTCTGTAAGATAAAGAAGGTTAGTTAACTTAAATATGTTAAACTAATGATTTGAAGCATTTCGTTATCGATTGCTAAATGTGTATATAAAAGAAAATCGACTTTATACCTAAATATAAGATTACGGAATTCTTCTAAATGCACTGCCGTTATGCCGCCATAGCTTTAAATCAACTTCAATACGTTAAAGAAGGTTAATTAACTTAAATATGTTAAACTAATGATTTGAAGCAATTCGGTATCGCTTGCTAAATGTGTATATACAAGAAAATCGAATTTATACCTAAATATAAGACAACGGAATTCTTCTGAATGCACTGCAGTTATACCCTTAAGGCTTTATGTAGACTTCAGTGCGTTAAAGAACGTTTATTAACTTAGATATGTTAAAGTAATGATTTGAAGCATTTCGATATCGATTGCTAAATGTGTATATACAAGAAAATCGACTTTATACCTAAATATAAGATAATGGAATTCTTCTACATGCACTGCCGTTATGCCGCCATGGATTTATGCCAACTTCAGTTTGTTAAAGAAGGTTTATTAACTTAAATATATTAAACTAATGAGTTGAAGCATCTCGATATCGATTGCTAAATGTGCATATACAACAAAATCGACTTTATACCTAAATATAAGATTACGTAATTCTTCTAAATGCTTTGCCGTTATGGCGTTAAGGCGTTTTTGGACTTTAGTAAGATAAAGAGGGTTAATTAACTTAAATATGTTAACTTAACTATGTTAAACTAATTACTTGAAGCATTTCGTTATCGATTGCTAAATGCGTATATACAACAAAATCGACTTTATACCTAAATATAAGATTACGGAACTCTTCCAAATGCACTGCCGTTATGCCGTTAAAGCTTTTGTAGACTTCAGTAAGACCATGAGGATTAATTAACTTAATTATGTTAAACTTATGATTTGAAGCATTTCGATATCGATTGCTAAATAAGTATATACAAGAAAATCGACTTTATACCTAAATATAAGATTACGGAATTCTTCTAAATGCACTGCCGTTATACCATTAAGGCGTTATGTAGACTTCAGTATGCTAAAAAAATGTTTATTAAATTATATTGTTAAACAAATGATTTGAAGCATTTCGATATCGATAGCTCAATGTGTATATACAAGAAAATCGATTTTATACCTAAATATAAGATTACGGAATTCTTCTACATCCACCGCCGTTATGCCAACTTCAGATCGTTAAAGAAGGTTTATTAACTTAAATATGTTAAGCTAATGAGTTGAAGCATCTCGATATCGATTGCTAAATGTGTATATACAACAAAATCGACTTTATACCTAAATATAAGATTACGGAATTCTTCTAAATGCAGTGCCGTTATGCCGCCATGGCTTTATATCAACTTCAATACGTTAAAGAAGATTAATTAACTTAAATATGTTAAACTAATGATTTGAAGCATTTCGATATCGCTTGCTAAATGTTTATGTACAAGAAAATCGACTTCATACCTAAGTATAAGATTACGTTATTCTTCTAAATACAGTGCCGTTATGCCGCCATGGCTTTATATCAACTTCAATACGTTAAAGAAGGTTTATTAACTTAAATATGTTAAACTAATGAGTTGAAGCATTTCGATATCGCTTGCTAAATGTGTATATACATCAAAATCGACTTTATACCTAAATATAAGATTACGGAATTCTTCTAAATGCACTGACGTTATGCCGCCATGGCTTTATATCAACTTCAATACGTTAAAGAAGGTTAATTAACTTAAATATGTTAAACTAATGATTTGAAGCATTTCGATATCGCTTGCTAACTGTGTATATACAAGAAAATCGAATTTATACCTAAAAATAATTTTATAACATTACGGAATTCTTCTAAATGCACTGCCGTTATGCCGCCATGGCTTTATGCAAACTTCAGTTCGTTAAAGAAGGTTTATTAACTTAAATATGTTAAACTAATGAGTTGAAGCATTTCGATATCGCTTGCTCAATGTGTATATTCAACAAAATCGACTTTATACCTAAATATAAGATTACGGAATTCTTCTAAATGCACTGCCGTTATGCCGCCATGGCTTTATATCATTTTCAATACGTTAAAGAACGTTAATTAACTTAAATATGTTAAACTAATGATTTGAAGCATTTCGATATCGCTTGCTAAATGTGTATATACGAGAAAATCGACTTTATACCTAAATATAAGATTACGGAATTCTTCTAAATGCACTGCCGTTATGCAGCCATGGCTTTATATCAACTTCAATACGTTAAAGAAGGTTAATTAACTTAAATATGTTAAACTAATGATTTGAAGCATTTCGATATCGCTTGCTAAATGTGTATATACAAGAAAATCGAATTTATACCTAAATATAAGATAACGGGATTCTTCTAAATGCACTGCCGTTATACCGTTAAGGCTTTATGTAGACTTCCGTAAGCTAAAAAATGTTTATTAACTTAATATGTTAAACTAATGATTTGAAGCATTTCGATATCGATATCTAAATGTGTATATAAAAGAAAATCGACTTTATACCTAAATATAAGATTACGGAATTCTTTTAAATGCACTGTCGTTATGCCGCCATGGCTTTATATCATCTTCATTACGTTAAAGAAGGTTAATTAACTTAAATATGTTAAACTAATGATTTGAAGCATTTCGATATCGATTGCTAAATGTGTATATACAACAAAATCGACTTTATACCTAAATATAAGATTACGAAATTCTTCCAAATGTACTGTCATTATGCCGCCATGGCTTTATATCAACGTCAGTAAGATAAAGAAGTTAATTAACATAAATATGTTAAACTAATGATTTGAAGCATTTCGATATCGATTGCAAAATGTGTGTATACAAGAAAATCGACTTTATACCTAAATATAAGATTACGGAATTCTTCTACATGCACTGCCGTTATGCCGCCATGGCTTTATGCCAACTTCAGCTCGTTAAAGAAGGTTTATTAACTTAAATATGTTGAACTAATGAGTTGAAGCATTTCGATATCGATTGCTAAATGTGTATATACAACAAAATCGACTTTATACCTAAATATAAGATTACGGAATTCTTCTAAATGCAGTGCCGTTATGCCGCCATGGCTTTATATCAACTTCAATACGTTAAAGAAGATTAATTAACTTAAATATGTTAAACTAATGATTTGAAGCATTTCGTTATCGATTGCTAAATGTTTATATACAAGAAAATCGACTTCATACCTAAGTATAAGATTACGTAATTCTTCTAAATGCACTGTCGTTATGCCGCCATGGCTTTATATCAATTTCATTACGTTAAAGAAGGTTTATTAACTTAAATATGTTAAACTAATGAGTTGAAGCATTTCGATATCGCTTGCTAAATGTGTATATACATCAAAATCGACTTTATACCTAAATATAAGATTACGGAATTCTTCTAAATGCACTGCCGCTATGCCGCCTGGGCTATATGCCAACTTCAGATCGTTAAAGGAAGTTTATTAAAATAAATATGTTAAACTAATGAGTTAAAGCATCTCGATATCGATCGCTAAATGTGTATATACAAGAAAATCGACTTTATACCTAAATATAAGATGACGGAATTCTTCTACATGCACTGCCGTTATACCGTTAAGGCTTTATGTAGACTTCAGTAAGCTAAAAAATGTTTATTAACTTAATATATTAAACTAATGATTTGAAGCATTTCGTTATCGATTGCTAATTGTGTATATAAAAGAAAATCGACTTTATACCTAAATATAAGATTACGAAATTCTTCTAAATGCACTGCCGTTATACCGTTAAGGCTTTATGTAAACTTCAGTAAGATAAAGAAGGTTAACTAGCTTAAATATGTTAAACTGATGATTTGAAGCATTTCGTTATCGATTGTTAAATGTGTATTTACAACAAAATCGACTTTATACCTTTAATATAAGATTACGGAATTCTTCCAAATGCACTGCCGTTATACCGTTATGGCTTTATGTAAATTTCAGTAAGATAAAGAAGGTTTATTAACTTAAATATATTAAACTTATGATTTGAAGCATTTCGATATCGCTTGCTAAACGTGTATATACAAGAAAATCGACTTTATACCTAAATATAAGATAACGGAATTCTTCTACATGCACTGCCGTTATACCGTTAAGGCTTTATGTAGACTTCCGTAAGCTAAAAAATGTTTATTAACTTAATATGTTAAATTAATGATTTGAAGCATTTCGATTTCGATATCTAAATGTGTATATAAAAGAAAATCGACTTTATACCTAAATAAAAGTTTACGGAATTCTTCTACATGCACTGCCGTAATGCCGCCGTGGCTATATGCCAACTTCAGATCGTTAAAGAAGGTTTATTAACTTAAATATATTAAGATAATGAGTTGAAGCATTTCGATATCGCTTGCTAAATGTGTATATACAAGAAAATCGACTTTATACCCAAATATAAGATAACGGAATTCTTCTACATGCACTGCCGTTATCCCGCAATGGCTCTATATCAACTTCAATACGTTAAAGAAGGTTAATTAGCTTAAATATGTTAAACTAATGATTTGAAGCATTTCGATATCGATTGCTAAATGTGTATATAAAAGAAAATCGACTTTATACCTAAATATGAGATTACGGAACTCTTCTAAATGCACTCCCGTTATGCCGCCATGGCTTTATATCAACTTCAATACGTTTAAGAAGGTTAATTAACTTAAATATGTTAAACTAATGATTTGAGGCATTTCGATATCGCTTGCTAAATGTGTATATACAAGAAAATCGACTTGATACCTAAATATAACATTACGGAATTCTTCTACATGCACTCCCGTAGTGCCGCCATGGCTCTATGCCAACTTCATTTCGTTAAAGAAGGTTTATTAACTTAAATATATTAAACTAATGGTTGAAGCATTTCGATATCGCTTGCTAAATGTGCATATACAAGAAAATCGAATTATACCTAAATATGAGATAACGGAATTCTTCTAAATGCACTGCCGTTATGCCGCCATGGCTTTATATCAACTTTAATACGTTAAAGAAAGTTAATTAACTTAAATATGTTAAACTAATGATTTGAAGCATTTCGATATCGCTTGCTAAATGTGTAAAACACGAAAATCGACTTTATACCTAAATATAAGATAACGGAATTCTTCTACATGCACTGCCGTTATGCCGCAATGGCTCTATATAAACTTCAATACGTTAAAGAAGGTTAATTAACTTAAATATTTTAAACTGATGATTTGAAGCATTTTGATATCGATATCTAAATGTGTATATAAAAGAAAATCGACTTTATACCTAAATAAAAGATTACGGAATTCTTCTACATGCACTGCCGTAATGCCGCCATGGCTATATGCCAAACTCAGATCGTTGAAGAAGGTTAATTATTTTAAATATGTTAAACTAATGACTTGAAGCATTTCGTTATCGATTGCTATATGTGTATATACAAGAAAATCGACTTTATACCTAAATATAAGAAAACGGAATTCTTCTAAATGCACTGCCGTTATCCCGTTAAGGCTTTATGTAGACTTCAGTAAGCTAAAAAATGTTTATAAACTTAAATATTTTAAACTAATGATTTGAAACATTTCGATATCGATATCTAAATGTGTATATAAAAGAAAATCGACTTTATACCTAAATAAAAGACTACGGAATTCTTCTACATGCACTGCCGTAATACCGCCGTGGCTATATGCCAAATTCAGATCGTTAAAGAAGGTTTATTAACTTAAACATTTTAAAGCTAATGAGTTGAAGCATCTCGATATCGATCGCTAAATGTGTATATACAACAAAATCGACTTTATACCTAAATATAAGATTACGGAATTTTTTTTTTTTTTTTTTTTTTTTTTTCGCTTGCTAAATGTGCATATACAAGAAAATCGAATTATACTAAATATAAGATAACGGAATTTTTCCCATGCACTGCCGTTATCCGATGGCTTTATTAAACTTATTAGGTAAAAAAGTTATTAACTTAATATTTTAAAACTAATGATTTAAGCTTTTCGATATCGTTGTAAATGTGTAAATAAAAGAAATTGACTTTATCCTAAATATAAGATAACGGAATTCTTCTACATGCACTGCCGTTATGCCGCAATGGCTCTATATCAACTTCAATACGTTAAAGAAGGTTAATTAACTTAAATATGTTAAACTGATGTTTTGGGAGCATTGATATCGATATCTAAATGTGTATATAAAAGAAAATCGACTTTATACCTAAATAAAAGATTACGGAATTCTTCTACTGCACTGCCGTAATGCCGCCTGGCTATATGCCAAACTCAGATCGTTGAAGAAGGTTAATTATCTTAAATATGTTAAACTAATGACTTGAAGCATTTCGTTATCGATTGCTATATGTGTATATACAAGAAAATCGACTTTATACCTAAATATAAGATAACGGAATTCTTCTAAATGCACTGCCGTTATACCGTTAAGGCTTTATGTAGACTTCAGTAAGCTAAAAAATGTTTATAAACTTAAATATGTTAAACTAATGATTTGAAACATTTCGATATCGATATCTAAATGTGTATATAAAAGAAAATCGACTTTATACCTAAATAAAAGACTACGGAATTCTTCTACATGCACTGCCGTAATACCGCCGTGGCT
>JAPZAG010002641.1:0-15290 GCA_027475135.1 Bactrocera correcta | reverse complement strand
TAGGTATAAAGTCGATTTTCTTGCATATACGCATTTAGAAATCGATATCGAAATGCTTCAAATCATTAGTTTAACATATTTAAGTTAATTAACCTTCTTTATCTTACTGAAGTTTACATAAAGCCATAACGGTACCACGGCAAAGCATTTAGAAGAATTACGTAATCTTATATTTAGGTATAAAGTCGATTTTGTTGTATATACACATTAAGCAATCGACATCGAAATGCCTCAAATCATTAGTTTAACATATTTAGTTAATTAACCTTCTTTAACATATTGAAGTTGATATAAAGCCATGGCGGCATAACGACAGTACATTTGGAAGAATTCCGTAATCTTATATTTAGGTATAAAGTCTATTTTCTTGTATATATGCATTAAGCAATCGATTTCGAAATGCTTCTAATAACTGGTGTAACATATCTAAGTTAATAAACCTTCTTTAACGAACTGAAATTAACATAAAGCCATAACGGTATAACGGCAGTGCATTTGGAAGAATTACGTAATCTTATATTTAGGTATAAAGTCGATTTTGTTGTATATATACATTTAGCAATCGACATCGAAATGCTTCAAATCATTAGTTTAACATATTTAAGCTTATTAACCCTCTTTATCTTACTAAAGTCTACAAAAGCCTTAACGGCGTAACGGCAGTGCATTTGGAAGAATTCCGTAATTTTATATTTAGGTATAAAGTCGATTTTCATGTATATACTCATTAAGCGTTCGATATCGAAATGCTTCAAATCATTAGTTTAACATGTTTAAGTTAATAAACCTTCTTTAACGAACTGAAGTTGTCATAAATCCATGGCGGCATAACGGCAGTGCATTTAGAATAATTCCGTAGTCTTATATTTAGGTATAAAGTCGTTTTTCTTGTATATATGCATTAAGCAATCGATTTTGAAATGCTTCAAATCATTAGTTTAACATATTTAAGTTAACAAAGCTACTTTAACGCACTGAAGTTAACACAAGGCCATGGCGGCGTAACGGCAGTGCATTTGGAAGAATTCTGTAATCTTATATTTAGGTATTAAGTCGATTTTCTTGTATATATGCATTTAACAATCGATATCGAAATGCTTCAAATCATTAGTTTAACATATTTAAGCTAATTAACCCTCTTTATCTTACCACAGTCTACAAAAGCCTTAACGGCGTAACGGCAGTGCATTTGGAAGAATTCCGTAATCTTATATTTAGGTATAAAGTCGATTTTCTTGTATATACTCATATATTAGGCATTCGATATCGAAATGCTTCAAATCATTAGTTTAACATATTAAAGCTAATTAACCCTCTTTATCTTACTAAAGTCTTCAAAAGCCTTAACGGCGTAACGGCAGTGCATTTGGAAGAATTCCGTAATCTTATATTTAGGTATAAAGTCGATTTTCTTGTATATACTCATATATTAGGCATTCGATATCGAAATGCTTCAAATCATTAGTTTAACATATTTAAGTTAATAAACCTTCTTTAACGAACTGAAGTTGGCATAAATCCATGGCGGCATAACGGCAGTGCATTTAGAATAATTCCGTAGTCTTATATTTAGGTATAAATCGATTTTCTTGTATATACGCATTTAGAAATCGATATCGAAATGCTTCAAATCATTAGTTTAACATATTTAAGTTAATTAACCTTCTTTATCTTACTGCAGTTTACATAAAGCCATAACGGTACAACGGCAGTGCATTTGGGAGAATTTTGTAAGCTTATATTTAGATATAAAGTCGATTTTGTTGTATATATACATTTAGCAATCGACATCGAAATGCCTCAAATCATTAGTTTAACATATTTAAGTTAATTAACCTTCTTTAACATATTAAAGTTGATATAAAGCCATGGCGGCATAACGACAGTACATTTGGAAGAATTCCGTAATCTTATATTTAGGTATAAAGTCTATTTTCTTGTATATATGCATTAAGCAATCGATTTCGAAATGCTTCTAATAACTGGTGTAACATATCTAAGTTAATAAACCTTCTTTAACGAACTGAAATTAACATAAAGCCATAACGGTATAACGGCAGTGCATTTGGAAGAATTACGTAATCTTATATTTAGGTATAAAGTCGATTTTGTTGTATATATACATTTAGCAATCGACATCGAAATGCTTCAAATCATTAGCTTAACATATTTAAGCTTATTAACCCTCTTTATCTTACTAAAGTCTACAAAAGCCTTAACGGCGTAACGGCAGTGCATTTGAAAGAATTCCGTTATCTTATATTTAGGTATAAAGTCGAATTTCTTGTATATACTCATATATTAGGCATTCGATATCGAAATGCTTCAAATCATTAGTTTAACATATTTAAGTTAATAAACCTTCTTTAACGAACTGAAGTTGGCATAAATCCATGGCGGCATAACGGCAGTGCATTTAGAATAATTCCTTAATCTTATATTTAGGTATAGAGTCGATTTTCTTGTATATATGAATTTAGAAATCGATTTTGAAATGCTTCAAATCATTAGTTTAACATATTTAAGTTAATTAATCTTCTTTATATTACTTAGGTTTACATAAAGCCATATCGGTACAACGGCAGTGCATTTGGGAGAATTTCGTAAGCTTATATTTAGGTATAAAGTCGATTTTCTTGTATATCCACATTTAGCAATCGATATCGAAATGCCTCAAATCATTAGTTTAACATATTTAAGTTAATTAACCTTCTTTAACATATTGAAGTTGATATAAAGCCATGGCGGCATAACGACAGTACATTTGGAAGAATTACGTAATCTTATATTTAGGTATAAAGTCGATTTTGTTGTATATACACATTTAGCAATCGATATCGAAATGCTCCAAATCATTAGTTTAACATATTTAAGGTAATTAACCCTACTTATCTTACTGAAGTCTGCAAACGGCTTAACGGCATAACGGCAAAGCATTTAGAAGAATTACGTAATCTTATATTTAGGTATAAAGTCGATTTTCTTGTATATACTCATTTAGCAATCGATATCAAAATGGTTCAAATCATTAGTTTAACATATTTAAGTTAACAAAGCTACTTTAACGCACTGAAGTTAACACAAGGCCATGGCGGCGTAACGGCAGTGCATTTGGAAGAATTCCGTAATCTTATATTTAGGTATTAAGTCGATTTTCTTATATATATGCATTTAACAATCGATATCGAAATGCTTCAAATCATTAGTTTAACATATTTAAGCTAATTAACCCTCTTTATCTTACCAAAGTCTACAAAAGCCTTAACGGCATAACGGCAAAGCATTTAGAAAAATTCCGTAATATTATAGTTAGGTATAAAGTCGATTTTCTTGTATATACACATTTAGCAATCAATATCGAAATGCTTCAAATAATTAGTTTAACATATTTAAGCTAATAAACCCTCTTTATCATACTAAAGTCTTCAAAAGCCTTAACGGCGTAACGGCAGTGCATTTGGAAGAATTCCGTAATCTTATATTTAGGTATAAAGTCGATTTTTTTGTATATACTCATTAAGCAATCGATATCGAAATGCTTCAAATCATTAGTTTAACATATTTAAGTTAATAAACCTTCTTTAACGAACTGAAGTTGGCATAAATCCATGGCGGCATAACGGCAGTGCATTTAGAATAATTCCGTAGTCTTATATTAGGTATAAAGTCGATTTTCTTGTATATACGCATTTAGAAATCGATATCAAAATGGTTCAAATCATTAGTTTAACATATTTAAGTTAACAAAGCTACTTTAACGCACTGAAGTTAACACAAGGCCATGGCGGCGTAACGGCAGTGCATTTGGAAGAATTCCGTAATCTTATATTTAGGTATTAAGTCGATTTTCTTATATATATGCTTTTAACAATCGATATCGAAATGCTTCAAATCATTAGTTTAACATATTTAAGCTAATTAACCCTCTTTATCTTACCAAAGTCTACAAAAGCCTTAACGGCATAACGGCAAAGCATTTAGAAGAATTACGTAATCTTATATTTAGGTATAAAGTCGATTTTGTTGTATATACACATTTAGCAATCGATATCGAAATGCTTCAAATAATTAGTTTAACATATTTAAGCTAATAAACCCTCTTTATCTTACTAAAGTCTTCAAAAGCCTTAACGGCGTAACGGCAGTGCATTTGGAAGAATTCCGTAATCTTATATTTAGGTATAAAGTTGATTTTTTTGTATACACTCATTAAGCAATCGATATCGAAATGCTTCAAATCATTAGTTTAACATATTTAAGTTAATAAACCTTCTTTAACGAACTGAAGTTGGCATAAATCCATGGCGGCATAACGGCAGTGCATTTAGAATAATTCCGTAGTCTTATATTAGGTATAAAGTCGATTTTCTTGTATATACGCATTTAGAAATCGATATCGAAATGCTTCAAATCATTAGTTTAACATATTTAAGTTGAATAACCTTCTTTATCTTACTGAAGTTTACATAAAGCCATAACGGTACCACGGCAGTGCATTTGGGAGAATATCGTAAGCTTATATTTAGATATAAAGTCGATTTTGTTGTATATACACATTAAGCAATCGATATCGAAATGCCTCAAATCATTAGTTTAACATATTTAGTTAATAAACCTTCTTTAACATATTGAAGTTGATATAAAGCCATGGCGGCATAACGACAGTACATTTGGAAAAATTCCGTAATCTTATATTTAGGTATAAAGTCTATTTTCTTGTATATATGCATTAAGCAATCGATTTCGAAATGCTTCTAATAACTGGTGTAACATATCTAAGTTAATAAACCTTCTTTAATGAACTGAAATTAACATAAAGCCATAACGGTATAACGGCAGTGCATTTGGAAGAATTACGTAATCTTATATTTAGGTATAAAGTCGATTTTGTTGTATATACACATTTAGCAATCGATATCGAAATGCTCCAAATCATTAGTTTAACATATTTAAGTTAATTAACCCTACTTATCTTACTGAAGTCTGCAAACGGCTTAACGGCATAACGGCAAAGCATTTAGAAGAATTACGTAATCTTATATTTAGGTATAAAGTCGATTTTGTTGTATATACACATTTAGCAATCGATATCGAAATGCTTCAAATCATTAGTTTAACATATTTAAGTTAATAAACCTTCTTTAACGAACTGAAGTTGGCATAAATCCATGGCGGCATAACGGCAGTGCATTAAGAATAATTCCGTAGTCTTATATTAGGTATAAAGTCGATTTTCTTGCATATACGCATTTAGAAATCGATATCGAAATGCTTCAAATCATTAGTTTAACATATTTAAGTTAATTAACCTTCTTTATCTTACTGAAGTTTACATAAAGCCATAACGGTACCACGGCAGTGCATTTGGGAGAATTTCGTAAGCTTATATTTAGATATAAAGTCGATTTTGTTGTATATACACATTAAGCAATCGACATCGAAATGCCTCAAATCATTAGTTTAACATATTTAGTTAATTAACCTTCTTTAACATATTGAAGTTGATATAAAGCCATGGCGGCATAACGACAGTACATTTGGAAGAATTCCGTAATCTTATATTTAGGTATAAAGTCTATTTTCTTGTATATATGCACTAAGCAATCGATTTCGAAATGCTTCTAATAACTGGTGTAACATATCTAAGTTAATAAACCTTCTTTAACGAACTGAAATTAACATAAAGCCATAACGGTATAACGGCAGTGCATTTGGAAGAATTACGTAATCTTATATTTAGGTATAAATCGATTTTGTTGTATATACACATTTAGCAATCGATATCGAAATGCTCCAAATCATTAGTTTAACATATTTACGTTAATTAACCCTACTTATCTTACTGAAGTCTACAAACGGCTTAACGGCATAACGGCAAAGCATTTAGAAGAATTACGTAATCTAATATTTAGGTATAAAGTCGATTTTGTTGTATATACACATTTAGCAATCGATATCGAAAGGCCATGGCGGCGTAACGGCAGTGCATTTGGAAGAATTCCGTAATTTTATATTTAGGTATAAAGTCGATTTTCATGTATATACTCATTAAGCGTTCGATATCGAAATGCTTCAAATCATTAGTTTAACATGTTTAAGTTAATAAACCTTCTTTAACGAACTGAAGTTGTCATAAATCCATGGCGGCATAACGGCAGTGCATTTAGAATAATTCCGTAGTCTTATATTTAGGTATAAAGTCGTTTTTCTTGTATATATGCATTAAGCAATCGATTTTGAAATGCTTCAAATCATTAGTTTAACATATTTAAGTTAACAAAGCTACTTTAACGCACTGAAGTTAACACAAGGCCATGGCGGCGTAACGGCAGTGCATTTGGAAGAATTCTGTAATCTTATATTTAGGTATTAAGTCGATTTTCTTGTATATATGCATTTAACAATCGATATCGAAATGCTTCAAATCATTAGTTTAACATATTTAAGCTAATTAACCCTCTTTATCTTACCACAGTCTACAAAAGCCTTAACGGCGTAACGGCAGTGCATTTGGAAGAATTCCGTAATCTTATATTTAGGTATAAAGTCGATTTTCTTGTATATACTCATATATTAGGCATTCGATATCGAAATGCTTCAAATCATTAGTTTAACATATTAAAGCTAATTAACCCTCTTTATCTTACTAAAGTCTTCAAAAGCCTTAACGGCGTAACGGCAGTGCATTTGGAAGAATTCCGTAATCTTATATTTAGGTATAAAGTCGATTTTCTTGTATATACTCATATATTAGGCATTCGATATCGAAATGCTTCAAATCATTAGTTTAACATATTTAAGTTAATAAACCTTCTTTAACGAACTGAAGTTGGCATAAATCCATGGCGGCATAACGGCAGTGCATTTAGAATAATTCCGTAGTCTTATATTTAGGTATAAATCGATTTTCTTGTATATACGCATTTAGAAATCGATATCGAAATGCTTCAAATCATTAGTTTAACATATTTAAGTTAATTAACCTTCTTTATCTTACTGCAGTTTACATAAAGCCATAACGGTACAACGGCAGTGCATTTGGGAGAATTTTGTAAGCTTATATTTAGATATAAAGTCGATTTTGTTGTATATATACATTTAGCAATCGACATCGAAATGCCTCAAATCATTAGTTTAACATATTTAAGTTAATTAACCTTCTTTAACATATTAAAGTTGATATAAAGCCATGGCGGCATAACGACAGTACATTTGGAAGAATTCCGTAATCTTATATTTAGGTATAAAGTCTATTTTCTTGTATATATGCATTAAGCAATCGATTTCGAAATGCTTCTAATAACTGGTGTAACATATCTAAGTTAATAAACCTTCTTTAACGAACTGAAATTAACATAAAGCCATAACGGTATAACGGCAGTGCATTTGGAAGAATTACGTAATCTTATATTTAGGTATAAAGTCGATTTTGTTGTATATATACATTTAGCAATCGACATCGAAATGCTTCAAATCATTAGTTTAACATATTTAAGCTTATTAACCCTCTTTATCTTACTAAAGTCTACAAAAGCCTTAACGGCGTAACGGCAGTGCATTTGAAAGAATTCCGTTATCTTATATTTAGGTATAAAGTCGAATTTCTTGTATATACTCATATATTAGGCATTCGATATCGAAATGCTTCAAATCATTAGTTTAACATATTTAAGTTAATAAACCTTCTTTAACGAACTGAAGTTGGCATAAATCCATGGCGGCATAACGGCAGTGCATTTAGAATAATTCCTTAATCTTATATTTAGGTATAGAGTCGATTTTCTTGTATATATGAATTTAGAAATCGATTTTGAAATGCTTCAAATCATTAGTTTAACATATTTAAGTTAATTAATCTTCTTTATATTACTTAGGTTTACATAAAGCCATATCGGTACAACGGCAGTGCATTTGGGAGAATTTCGTAAGCTTATATTTAGGTATAAAGTCGATTTTCTTGTATATCCACATTTAGCAATCGATATCGAAATGCCTCAAATCATTAGTTTAACATATTTAAGTTAATTAACCTTCTTTAACATATTGAAGTTGATATAAAGCCATGGCGGCATAACGACAGTACATTTGGAAGAATTACGTAATCTTATATTTAGGTATAAAGTCGATTTTGTTGTATATACACATTTAGCAATCGATATCGAAATGCTCCAAATCATTAGTTTAACATATTTAAGGTAATTAACCCTACTTATCTTACTGAAGTCTGCAAACGGCTTAACGGCATAACGGCAAAGCATTTAGAAGAATTACGTAATCTTATATTTAGGTATAAAGTCGATTTTCTTGTATATACTCATTTAGCAATCGATATCAAAATGGTTCAAATCATTAGTTTAACATATTTAAGTTAACAAAGCTACTTTAACGCACTGAAGTTAACACAAGGCCATGGCGGCGTAACGGCAGTGCATTTGGAAGAATTCCGTAATCTTATATTTAGGTATTAAGTCGATTTTCTTATATATATGCATTTAACAATCGATATCGAAATGCTTCAAATCATTAGTTTAACATATTTAAGCTAATTAACCCTCTTTATCTTACCAAAGTCTACAAAAGCCTTAACGGCATAACGGCAAAGCATTTAGAAAAATTCCGTAATATTATAGTTAGGTATAAAGTCGATTTTCTTGTATATACACATTTAGCAATCAATATCGAAATGCTTCAAATAATTAGTTTAACATATTTAAGCTAATAAACCCTCTTTATCATACTAAAGTCTTCAAAAGCCTTAACGGCGTAACGGCAGTGCATTTGGAAGAATTCCGTAATCTTATATTTAGGTATAAAGTCGATTTTTTTGTATATACTCATTAAGCAATCGATATCGAAATGCTTCAAATCATTAGTTTAACATATTTAAGTTAATAAACCTTCTTTAACGAACTGAAGTTGGCATAAATCCATGGCGGCATAACGGCAGTGCATTTAGAATAATTCCGTAGTCTTATATTAGGTATAAAGTCGATTTTCTTGTATATACGCATTTAGAAATCGATATCAAAATGGTTCAAATCATTAGTTTAACATATTTAAGTTAACAAAGCTACTTTAACGCACTGAAGTTAACACAAGGCCATGGCGGCGTAACGGCAGTGCATTTGGAAGAATTCCGTAATCTTATATTTAGGTATTAAGTCGATTTTCTTATATATATGCATTTAACAATCGATATCGAAATGCTTCAAATCATTAGTTTAACATATTTAAGCTAATTAACCCTCTTTATCTTACCAAAGTCTACAAAAGCCTTAACGGCATAACGGCAAAGCATTTAGAAGAATTACGTAATCTTATATTTAAGTATAAAGTCGATTTTGTTGTATATACACATTTAGCAATCGATATCGAAATGCTTCAAATAATTAGTTTAACATATTTAAGCTAATAAACCCTCTTTATCTTACTAAAGTCTTCAAAAGCCTTAACGGCGTAACGGCAGTGCATTTGGAAGAATTCCGTAATCTTATATTTAGGTATAAAGTTGATTTTTTTGTATACACTCATTAAGCAATCGATATCGAAATGCTTCAAATCATTAGTTTAACATATTTAAGTTAATAAACCTTCTTTAACGAACTGAAGTTGGCATAAATCCATGGCGGCATAACGGCAGTGCATTTAGAATAATTCCGTAGTCTTATATTAGGTATAAAGTCGATTTTCTTGTATATACGCATTTAGAAATCGATATCGAAATGCTTCAAATCATTAGTTTAACATATTTAAGTTGAATAACCTTCTTTATCTTACTGAAGTTTACATAAAGCCATAACGGTACCACGGCAGTGCATTTGGGAGAATATCGTAAGCTTATATTTAGATATAAAGTCGATTTTGTTGTATATACACATTAAGCAATCGATATCGAAATGCCTCAAATCATTAGTTTAACATATTTAGTTAATAAACCTTCTTTAACATATTGAAGTTGATATAAAGCCATGGCGGCATAACGACAGTACATTTGGAAAAATTCCGTAATCTTATATTTAGGTATAAAGTCTATTTTCTTGTATATATGCATTAAGCAATCGATTTCGAAATGCTTCTAATAACTGGTGTAACATATCTAAGTTAATAAACCTTCTTTAATGAACTGAAATTAACATAAAGCCATAACGGTATAACGGCAGTGCATTTGGAAGAATTACGTAATCTTATATTTAGGTATAAAGTCGATTTTGTTGTATATACACATTTAGCAATCGATATCGAAATGCTCCAAATCATTAGTTTAACATATTTAAGTTAATTAACCCTACTTATCTTACTGAAGTCTGCAAACGGCTTAACGGCATAACGGCAAAGCATTTAGAAGAATTACGTAATCTTATATTTAGGTATAAAGTCGATTTTGTTGTATATACACATTTAGCAATCGATATCGAAATGCTTCAAATCATTAGTTTAACATATTTAAGCTTATTAACCCTCTTTATCTCACTAAATTCTACAAAAGCCTTAACGGCGTAACTTCAGTGCATTTGAAAGAATTCCGTTATCTTATATTTAAGTATAAAGTCGAATTTCTTGTATATACTCATTAAGCAATCGATATCGAAATGCTTCAAATCATTAGTTTAACATATTTAAGTTAATAAACCTTCTTTAACGAACTGAAGTTGGCATAAATCCATGGCGGCATAACGGCAGTGCATTTAGAATAATTCCTTAATCTTATATTTAGGTATAGAGTCGATTTTCTTGTATATACGCATTTAGAAATCGATTTTGAAATGCTTCAAATCATTAGTTTAACATATTTAAGTTAATTAATCTTCTTTATCTTACTGAAGTTTACATAAAGCCATAACGGCACAACGGCAGTGCATTTGGGAGAATTTCGTAAGCTTATATTTAGGTATAAAGTCGATTTTCTTGTATATACACATTTAGCAATCGATATCGAAATGCCTCAAATCATTAGTTTAACATATTTAAGTTAATTAACCCTCTTTATCTTACTGAAGACTACAAATGCCTTAACGGCATAACGGCAAAGCATTTAGAAGAATTACGTAATTTTATATTTAGGTATAAAGTCGATTTTCTTGTATATACCCATTTACCAATCGATATCGAAATGCTTCAAATCATTAGTTTAACATATTTAAGTTAATTAACCCTCTTTATCTTACTGAAGTCTACAAACGCCTTAACGGCATAACGGCATAGCATTTAGAAGAATTACATAATCTTTTATTTAGGTATAAAGTCGATTTTCTTGTATATATGCATTAAGCAATCGATATCGAAATGCTTCAAATAACTGGTTTAACATATTTAAGTTAACAAATCTTCTTAAACGAACTGAAGTTAACATAAAGCCATAACGGCATAACGGCAGTGCATTTAGAAGAATTCCGTAAACTTATATTTAGGTAGAAAGTCGATTTTCTTGTATATACACATTTAGCAATCGATTTCGAAATGCTTCAAATAACTAGTGTAACTTATCTAAGTTAAGAAACCTTCTTTAACAAACTGAAGTTAACATAAAGCCATAACGGCATAACGGCAGTGCATTTGGAAGACTGCCGTAATCTGATATTTAGGTATAAAGTCGATTTTCTTGTACATACATATTTAGCAATCGATATCGAAATGCTTCAAATAACTGGTTTAACATATTTAAGTTAACAAACCTCCTTTAACTAACTGAAGTTAACATAAAGCCATAACGGTATAACGGCAGTGCATTTTGGAAGAATTCCGTAATCTTATATTTAGGTATTAAGTCGATTTTCTTGTATATACACATTTAGGAATCGATATCGAAATGCCTCAAATCATTAGTTTAACATATTTAAGTTAATAAACCTTCTTTAACTTACTGTAGTCTACAAAAGCCTTAACGGCATAACGGCAGTGCATTTCGAAGAATTCCGTAATCCTATATTTAGGTATAAAGTCGATTTTCTTGTATATACTCATTTAGCAATCGATATCAAAATGCCTCAAATAATTAGTTTAACATATTTAAATTAATTAACCCCCTTTATCTTACTGAAGTCTACAAACGGCTTAACCCCATAACGGCAGTGCATGTAGAAAAATTCCGTTATCATATATTTAGGTATAAAGTCGCTTTTCTTGTACATACACATTTAGCAATCGATATCGAAATGCCTCAAATCATTAGTTTAACATATTTAAATTAATTAACTCTCCTTATCTTACTGAAGTCTACAAACGCCTTAACGGCATAACGGCAAAGCATTTAGAAGAATTACGTAATCTTATATTTAGGTATAAAGTCGATTTTCTTGTATATACTCCTTTAGCAATCGATATCGAAATGTCTCAAATCATTAGTTTAACATATTTAAATTAAATAACTCTCCTTATCTTACTGAAGTCTACAAACGCCTTAACGGCATAACGGCAAAGCATTTAGAAAAATTACGTAATCTTATATTTAGGTATAAAGTCGATTTTCTTGTATATACTCATTTAGCAATCGAAATCGAAATGCTTCAAATTATTAGTTAAACATATTTAAGTTAATTAACCTTCTTTATCTTACTGAAGTTTACATAAAGCCATAACGGTATAACGGCAGTGCATTTGTGAGAATTTCGTAATCTTATAGTTAGGTATAAAGTCGATTTTTTGTATATTCACATTTACCAATCGATATCGAAATGCCTCAAATCATTAGTTTAACATATTTAAGTTAATTAACCTTCTTTAACATATTGAAGTTGATATATAGCCATGGCGGCATAACGACAGTACATTTGGAAGAATTCCGTAATCTTATATTTAGGTATAAAGTCGATTTTCCTGTATATATGCATTAAGCAATCGATTTCGAAATGCTTCAATTAACTGGTGTAACATATCTAAGTTAATAAACTTTCTTTAACGAACTGAAGTTAACATAAAGCCATAACGGCATAACGGCAATGCATTTAGAAGAATTCCAAAAGCTTATATTTAGGTTGTAAATTCGATTTTGTTGTATATACGCATTTAGCAATCGATATCGAAATGCTTCAAATCATTAGTTTGACATATTTACGTTAACAAACCTACTTTAACGCACTGAAGTTAACACAAAGCCATGGCGGCATAACGGCAGTGCATGTAGAAGAAATCCGTAATCTTATATTTAGGTATAAATTCGATTTTTTTGTATATACACATTTAGCAATCGATATCTAAATGCTCCAAATCATTAGTTTAACATATTTAAGTTAATTAACCATCTTTAACGTATTGAAGGTGAAATAAAGCCATAGCGGCATAACGAAAGTACATTTGGAAGAAATCCTTAAACTTACATTTAGGTATAAAGTCGATTTTCTTTTATATATGCATTTAGAGATCGATATCGAAATGCTTCAAATCATAAGTTTAACATATTTAAGTTAACAAACCTACTTTTACAAACTGAAGTTGACATAAAGCCATGGCGGAATAACGGCAGTGCATTTGGAAGAATTCCGTTATCCTATGTTTAGGTATAAAGTCAAGTTTCCTGTATTAGCACATTTAGCAATCAATATCGAGATGCTTCAAACCATTAGTTTAACATATTTAAGTTAAATTACCTTCTTTAACCTACCGAAGGTGACATAAAGCCATGGCGGCATAACGGCAGTGCATGTAGAAGAATTCCGTAATTTTATAGTTAGGTATAGAATCGAGTTTGTTGTATAAACACATTTAGAAATCCATATCGAAATGTTTCAAATCATTAGTTTAACATATTTAAGTTAATTATCCTTCTTTATCTTACTAAAGTCTACAAAAGCCTTAACGGCATAACGGCAGTGCATTTGGAAGAATTCCGTAATCTTATATTTAGGTACATAGTCGATTTTCTTGTATATACTCATTAAGCAATCGATATCGAAATGCTTCAAATCATTAGTTTAACATATTTAAGTTAATAAACCTTCTTTAACGAACTGTAGTTGGCATAAATCTATGGCGGCATAACTGCAGTGCATTTAGAATAATTCCGTAATCTTATATTTAGGTATAAAGTCGATTTTCTTGTATATGTGCATTTAGCAATCGATATCGAAATGCTTCAAATCATTAGTTTAACATATTGAAGTTAATTAACCTTCTTTATATTACTGAAGTTTGCATAAAGCCATAACGGTATAACGGCAGTGAATTTGGGAGAATTTCGTAATCTTATATTTAGGTATAAAGTCGATTTTGTTGTATATACACATTTAGCAATCGATATCGAAATGCCTCAAATCATTAGTTTAACATATTTAAGTTAATTAACCTTCTTTATCTTACTGAAGTTTAGATAAAGACATAACGGTATAACGGCAGTGCATTTGAAGAGTTCCGTAATCTTATATTTAGGTATAAAGTCGCTTTTCTTGTATATACTCATTTAGCAATCGATATCGAAATGCTTCAAATCATTAGTTTGACATATTTAAGTTAGAAAAACCTTCTTTAAACCGAAGTTAACACAACGCCATGGCGGCATAACGGCAGTGCATGTAGAAGAAAGCCGTAGTCTTATATTTAGGTATTAAGTCGAATTTGTTGTATATATGCATTTAGCAATCGATTTCGAAAATCTTCAAATCATTAGTTTAACATATTTAAGTTAATAAAGCTTCTTTAACGTATTGAAGGTGATATAAAGCCATGGCGACATAACGACAGTACATTTGGAAGAATTCCGTAATCTTATATTTAGGTATTAAGTCGGTTTTCTTGTATATACTCATTTAGCAATCGATATCATAGATATAATAAAATTACGTAATCTTATATTTAGGTACAAAGTCGATTTTCTTGTATATGCTCATTTAGCAATCGATATCGAAATGCTTCAAATCATTAGTTTAACATATTTAAGTTAACAAACCTACTTTAACGCACTGAAGTTAACATAAAGCCATGACGGCATAACGGCAGTGCATTTAGAAAAATTCCGTAGTATTATAGTTAGGTATAAAGTCGATTTTCTTGTATATACACATTTAGCAATCAATATCGAAATGCCTCAAATCATTAGTTTAACACATTTAGGTTAATTAACCTTTTTTATCTTACTGAAGTTTACATAAAGACATAACGGTATAACGGCAGTGCATTTGAAGAGTTCCGTAATCTTATATTTAGGTATAAAGTCGCTTTTCTTGTATATACTCATTTAGCAATCGATATCGAAATGCTTCAAATCATTAGTTTAACATATTTAAGTTAATAAACCTTCTTTAACTAACTGAAGTTGATATAAAGCCATGACGGTATAACGGCAGTGCATTTGATGAATT
>JAPZAG010002640.1:0-15297 GCA_027475135.1 Bactrocera correcta | reverse complement strand
CTGAAAACTCTCATTTTTCCGTGCCTCTGACTACCCCTAACCCCTTAAGTTAAATCTTCAAATCTACATATATACCCCCACATTTTGCAATAACTAACAAACAATCATATATGATATATAGATATACCTATACAATTTTAATTGGGGTATGTTATTCTAATAAAATAGCCTGCAACGTATTTTCCATAATATCAATAATATACAAACATCGACTTGTCCCAACTTTTATTAAAAAAGTACCTAACAAAAAACCTAAGTCAGAAAATCCCCATTAGATGGAATTTTGTACTTTTGTAAGTGTGGTGCGAATTTAATGTTGTATGGCGTACATGATTTTTAAAGATTACTTTCTTTGAATTTTACATATGTACAAGTATATAAAACGGTAACAAATTTTCTCTTTATTGCCACTCCGAATTGGTAAAGCGAGTTAACAGTAAAGTAAAGGTTTCAAACTAATTAAATAAAGCAAAATTTAAATTATTTCTGGAAAAAGTTAATAGATATTTATAGACATATAGTTGATAGATCGTGAATGGTTTATATTAAGTATATGAGATTTAGACCAAGATCTAGACCAATCTCAATCATATTCAACGCTCAACTAGATATTTTTTAAGAATGCTTGTCCACCCTAATTTATTAAAATATGACACATTTTGACCAATCTAGATGCTTTAAAACGTTTAATTAAAATCTGTGCTGATTTTGCTTAGGTTCATTGCTCTAATATATTAAAGAACATATTTTCAAGAATTTTTTTAAATATATAACTTTTATACTGACCGACAGTATAGAGTTTGTTTGTGTAACGAAAGTAATTCGAAGTCCAATTCCACATATTTTCGGCATTGAACTATACTCTGTCCAACATTATACTTTATGATAATTTTATTAAGATCTTTTATATATTGACCGATATATAAAGTTTGAAAATCTTATATTAGTTATACATACATATAAGAGATTGGAATAGTATTGAACCGCGTTTATCTATTTTTGCACTTACCACATATTATTAACAGAAAAAAGATAGTCACTTAGTTTCACCTCTCAAACCACCACCAATATACGCGGGATAAAATCAACGGGATGATTTAAAATCTTAAAATTAGTTACATATGTGATAGCTAGGGCAAGTTTCCTCCCGATTCTATATATTTCATCTCTAAAAATACATTGTCAAAAGACGCTTTTTCAATTACATTAAGATAACTCACATATTGACCGAAATTTTGCGGTATAAAATCAGCCGGAAGTTCGAACATGTTTCTAGGAATTATTGATCCGATTCTATCCATTCAAGGATTTTATCTGAGTTTCTATAATATATCTAACAGTGGTCTTATCATGCGATTTCATCCATTTTTACAGTGTTGATAGGAGGTGCTGAAGTGCTTTGACCTGAACAAATTTGATTATTGCATCTTAAGTGGTTTAGGAGATATGTGCATTAAACCTTGAAGAGAGCGCGGCCGGGTCATTTTTTTAACCTGTTGTCTAAGCCCCTAAATATTGGGTTCCCCTGTGCCAAATCACAGTTTTGTATCTTAATTTAGTGCTTAGTTTGTCATTAATGGCGTGGCAGCGGTTCGATTACGCCCAACCAAATGGGTTAAATTTATTGCGGTTTTCAACCCAACTGCATTTTGGTTGAAATCTTGAAATTCTGTACTAAGGTTTTCAACTCAACCCGTTTGCAAACTTCCAGAGATCGATAATCAGTATATTAGAAGTATAAGGTTAAAACAAAGCCTTGACCAATTTCATTACCATTTAGCGCTAAACCACATAATTTTTGAGAAAACTTGTCAACTTAATTTCAATAAAATATCAAACATATGACTGGCATAAACGCTTTAAAGTCATTGGACAGTCAGGTTGGATGTCAATTACCACTTTGAGTATTTTAGTTGTTGGAGAATATGTGGTCTGATTTCATTTAAGTTTAACATTACTATACTTAATTAACGCAAGTAATCCCCGAATCGACTTAACAAAAGGTAGCTTACAGATTGACCGATATACGTATACAATATAAAGCCAACCAAAAATTTTAAATACTTACATATAAACTTGTACAGTGGATTCTAGGGAAAATATTTATCCGTTTCACGCATTTTTGGCACAAGGGCATGCTGTTATCATGCAAATATTGTCTTCGATTTACAATGCCAGTCCTCACAGATCGTCAAGCCAACCATAGCCACTGGGGTCTACATATTCAGTATCTGGAGTCTTGAAAAGTAGTGGTCTGATTTCGAAAGCTTTTAAACGGAGGTGGATTAACTAAGAAGCACTTTTTGCGCAAAGTTTTATTTTTAAAATAATTAAATTTAAAGTTATTGCACATTACGACAAAAAAGTATTGTAAAAAAAAAGCATAATATTTGATTATTCAATATTTATTTTGTCGCCTTTAAAGTAATTCCTACCAGATGTAATATATGTATATTATGCCAATGATTTTTTCAGTCCTCGAAACACTTTACATAAGCACTTTTTGAATCGACTGAAAACGGGTTCCACGAAGCAAAAATTTCAGTTTGGTGAACAAGAAAAGTCACAGAGATATAAAACTTCGCGCAAAGGAGGGTGTTTTAGAGGTTTTCGATTAACGGTATTTGGCAGGCATGGCAGTGGTTTGATTTTTCCCATCTACAATACCAAACTTCTCATGTAACAAGGTTCATAACGATTTTCGATTTCTGAAATTTTAATCAAGTTACAATTTGCACGGCAGAAAGTCAACCAGGTTTCAGCTCATCTCGTCATCCTTTCCATTTAAATATATAAATTATGTACTAATGGGCCCAAAAAAAAGGTGACATTGTATTTATTTTGAAAATTCTTTATTCATTCTTCCAAATCAATTTCATCCCCTTCAAAGTAATCCCCTCCCGATGCAATGCACTTATGCCAACGGATTTTCCAATCTTCGAAGCACTGGTTGTAGTCACTTTCCGGGATGCCCTTCAGTATAAATGCCCTTCGTATAAAAACAATGTCCCCGGAGCGGTCTTTTGAGCTTGGTGAAGGGCCAGAAGTCGCACGGCGCCAGTTCAGGTGAACACGGTGGTTGCGGAACGATATGGGTTGAGTTTTTGGCGAAATGATCACGAATAACGAGGGCAGTATGGTGCATTATCGTGGTGTAAAAACCAATAATTGTCTTTTCACAATTCCGGCCTTTTTCGGCGGATAGCGTTACGCAAACGATGCATTACGTTCAAATAATATTCCTTGTTGACTGTTTGATCGGTTGGAAGGAATTCATAATTCACAACAACACGATAATCGAAGAAAACAGTCAACATGACCTGGATTTTTGAGCGACTTTGGCGCGATTTTCTTGGTCTCGGCTCTCTTTTGGCACAATATTTGCTCGATTGATCGATTGCTTCGGGGTCGTAAGCATAGACCCAAGTCTCAACGCCAGTTATAAGCATTTCATGACACCCTGGTAGTCGGAAAGCATCGTTTCACACACTTCAACGCGACGTCTTTTTTCCAAAAAATTCAATGTTTTCGGTACCAGTCGAGATTTGACACGCTTGAGGCCCAAAACATCCTTCAAAATGGTATTGGCTGAGCCTTTCGATATGCCAACTTCATCAGCAAGGTCTCTAATTGTTAATCGATGGTTTTTCAACACTAAATCTTTGAACGTGAGCTTCGTCGGTTGAGGTTGATGGTCGCCCTGGACGCTCTTCGTCTTCGACACGTTCATGGCCGGCTTGGAACTCACTATACCACTTGTAAACAATTTTTTTAGACATAGCCTCATCACCAAAGGCTTTCTGCACCATTCACAACGTATTCGCAGCAGAAAATTGATTCCGTAAACAAAATTTAATGCAAATTCTTTGCTCAACAAATTTCGACATCGCTAAACACGAAAAACTCACTTTTAACAGCTAACAAAACGACACGTATCTCAAACGCTAATGAATATTTTGACATGAAATTTGACATAAATGTGACTGACAGTACTACCAACCCCAAAAACAAAAATTATTCTTTAAATCCTTCGACGCGCGGTTTGAATTCAAATGTCACCTTATTTTTTGGACACAGTAGTATATAAATATAACTCTTCATCTATGATTAGTTTCTGAAAAATACAAAAAAGACTTCGACAGAAAACTATATATCAGCCAGTGAAATGTCATATATAAAATTTATATGTATTCATGTATGTATTTTAAAGTAAGGTGAAAGAAATATATACGAGGCGTGTTCAAAAAGTATCGCGCATTTTGTGTTTTTTTCAAAAATTATTTATTTATTCATGAATATCTATTTTGTCCCCTTCAAAGTAATCCCCATGAGATATTATACACTTGTGCCAACGGTTTTTCCAATCTTCGAAGCACTTCAAAAAATCATTTTTTTTTTTATCTTCTTCAGCTCCTCCTTCGATGCCGTCTTTATCTCGGCAAGAGAAGCGTAACGTCGTCCTTTCATGGGCTTCTTCAGTTTAGGGCACAAGAAAAAGTCACAGGGGGCCAGATCTGGGGAATACGGTGGCTGCGGCATCATTAGTGTGTTGTTTTTGGCCAAAAAGTCGCGCACAAGCAACGAAGAAAATTGTCAGCAAAACTTTCGCGATACTTTTTGAACACACCTCGTAATTATAACAATTCCTAACTCATTTTACAGCATTATTTCACTGAAAACTTTAACTGTGTTTTTCCACTTGTTTATTTCAGCTCGGCTCTTTCCACTCTTTATCGCAGAAAGTAAAAGCCCTTTACGTTGTTCACATTACGTTATTAACATAGGAATAAGTATGAAATCTCTACTTGATCTGAACGACGACTGTCTCATAGAAATATTCAAATACCTCAGCCTTGTGGAAGCGTTTAAAGTAATCGATGTGCGCAACGCACGTCTTACGGAAATCGCACATCAAAGAATTGCAACATTCAAGCAGCTCAATATCGCAATACGAGATTTCCCGAATTTCAACGCAGAGCAGCTGCGAATAATAGGTGCAAATATATACAGTTTTAGCATGACTTGCGGATACTCGATACCAACACAAAATGTATTAAATATAATACAGCCGCTCTGCGAAGGAGCTGCCGCTACTAAGCAATTGCGCGTGTTCTCGCTAAATTATGTATATTTCAATAAAGAATACTGTCAATACATCGGCAACGCGGCGGCAAAGTTACAAAAGCTCAATTTGAATTGTTGCCAACTAACCGACAAACTTTTAACAGACTTACTCAAGAGCTGTAACGATTTATTAGAACTAGAAATATTGGGCAATTACACGTTGAACGGCGAGTTTTTGGACAAACTTCACTTACCTACCTTGCGAGTACTCAAATTGGAATTGCATGCGGAATGGAACTATCCCATAGAGAAATTTAAAATTAAAAATCCAAATGTTAAATTGATAATATAAGATGCTGTAGTCTTAGATATATGTTGCTATATTCAATATTTTATACTTACAAAACTAAGTAAATACAAACTGTATAAAGCAAATAAATGAAAAAAGAAGAACTCAAAATATATATGTATTATAAACCCTTTTATTTGTAATATGAAACGCAGGCACTTTAAGTACCCCGAATTGAGTTCAGTGTCAACTAAGCAATTTCTACGTGTACATAGTTATTTGGTTGATGTTGTTTAGGGTTTATATTTGGGCACTATGCACACGTTTTGGGGGGAGACACGCACTTGCACGTGGCAAAATTGTTTCGAAGATCAAAAGAGATCCTGTCATAAGCGCCAACTAGCAATGCATGCCAATGCTTAGTTGCATATTGGCTGAATTATTACAATGTTTGCGTAGCAATTAAAAATACAATAGTTAAAAAAAAATATGTTTAAAATATTGTTTGGAAATGTTGTTTGTTGGTGTTTGTTGAACAGCTGATTTGTTAGCTATTTGATGACAAATTTGAATTTTGATGGCTGGTCGTTGGGTGTTTCAATGTTTACTGCTTGGACTGCCCTTTTTCTGGCTGTAGAACTCCCTAATGAGGGTCTTTAAGTACTTGGCCTCACGCTGACGCTCGGCCAATATGCGTTTCAGCTCGTCATTACGCTGTGTTAGTTGTTGCTCCTCATTTAGCACGTTCTCCATTTCGATTTTTTTCTTTTGACGATAACGTGTAGCCGCATTCTTGTTTTGTTCCTTTTTCCGAATTTTGCGATCTTCAACACCACGTCCATATGGACGTGTACGCTTCTTGGGTTCGGATTGTTTCGACTGCACGAATTGTGTGTTGTCTTCATCGCCGCCGCCATAAGCGGGCGAAGAACCGGCAGATGATGAGAAAGAAGAATCCGGCGACCAATCCTCATCGGTAACAATTGACTCTGGGCGCGATACAGTCGAGTAGGCCGACGACGAGTTAGACTCACATTCGTCGTTTAAATCTGGCAATTCTTTTATGAATGATTTCAATATATCATCGACGATCTGTGAGTTGCGTTTGTCGTCGTCAGTTTGTGCCGCCTCGGAGGGTGTGAACGGTGCAGCTCCATAGTAGTTGGTGAAATGTAAATTATGTAGCGTTGCTGTAGGTGTAGCCGGCGCTAACGCATGGGACGGTACGGCGTGGATGGTAGATGTGGCCACTGGTGTTGGTGTGGAACTACTCACTGTTGCCGGTGTTGTATGGAACGTTGAGTGGTGTATATAATTGTTGAACTAAAAAATTAAATGAAATTGCATAGTTAAACGTTGGAAACATTTTGTATATGTTTATAAAATGCTTACATTAACTACGCCTTCCGTTGCAATGGCATGTTGTAGGATGTTTGCCGATGTAGAAGATTGTGGTGGAGATTGCGGTGGAGTTAATGTGGTCAGAACTGTGATTTCGAAATTTTCCGATTTTAGAGCATCCGAATTATCAAAGGAGCTGTAGACTTTTGTTACTGAATTGGGTTGAGCAATGATAGAGTCGGTATCGAGTAGTGGCACTTTGTCTTCGGACCACTCTGAAAGTAAATAAGAGATATGTATGTTAAATTAGTTTGAAAGTTACCAGACAGTTAGCATAAATTATTGACATGACATGAGCGAGATAAGTATGTATATATGTATGTATAACAAAAAATTGTGACAATTGCAGTCTGGAGATAATATTCTCGATTATTCCGACCGATTTAGACTTAAAATAAATAAAAATAAGAAAAAACGTTAACTTCGTTTGCATGGACAGAAGTTTTCACTAGAAAACTTGATTTTGATAGGTTAGTTTGTATGACAGCTATATGTTATAGTGGCCCGATTTGGAAAATTTCTGGGGGAAATTTTATTATTGCCAGGGACAATAATCCATGCAAAATTTCGTGAAGGTATCTTGTTATTTAAAGAAGTTTTTCATACAAGAGCTTGATATTGATTATTCAGTTTGTTTGGCAGCTATATGATTTAGTGGTTCGATTCTGACAAATGTGTAGCTTTTAGGGATGCGAAAGCTTAGAGCTATACCTCAAATACTGTGGGACTAGTTAACGTATATACAGACAGACATACATACATGGCTGAATTAGGGGGGTATTCTGCTCTAGAACTTTGCAAAATTCGATTATTTTTCATATATTTAAAGTTTAGACTTTCAAAAATATGACCGTGGAAGGATTTTTCAAAATTCAACTTATTTTTGGAGATACAGCCGATTTTGTGAGGTGGCGTCCGTGTTCACTAGAATTGTCTCCTAAACTTTAAACGCGTTTTTCTCGAAACTACTTTTTTCCACACGGTACCGGCATTATCTCAAGTTCTATATAACCGATTTATTTGAAATTTTGTGTGAACCTTCTTTATATAATCCTTTATCGTTCCTACCAGCATCGTGTCAAAATTTTTGTTTTTAATATTTTAAAAAAATTCAGGAATTTCAAAAAAAAAGCGTAAAAAATGATTTTTATTTTCAGGCAGTCGACATTTTTCAAAAAAAATTTTTCATGTACCCGGACTATAACAGCATCCTTACTGATTAAGAATTTTGTTTTTTTTTTTTCAGACCACCGGAGAGTCAGGATCAATGTCACCAATATGCGCCATTTTTTTTTTTTTACACCTTTCTCTCCCCCCCCAATATTTTTAATTTTTAAAATTTTTTTGTAAAATTTTTTTTCTGTATTCTTAAGATATCAATAAAAACACTGTAAAAAAAGGATAGTAAAAATTTTTTTTTTTTTTTAAAATTAAAAAAACTGCCCAAAATTTGATTTCTAGAGCAGAATACCCCCTTAACATAGCTCGTTACGCTGATCTTATACATACAAAGTATATATGTAATTATATCAATATTTCATAGGGTCTCAGTCTCATTCTGAAAGTTAAAAATTTAGTGGCAAATTTAATATACCCTATTTAGAGTACACAAAGAAAATAGATCTTTGAATAAATCATTGCATTAGTAACCACAGCTGTAATCGGTTGAAAAAGTGCTCTTATGAGGTGATATCCTGTATCATATCTAAAGAGAAGTCAAGATCTACATAAAACGAAACAAGCTTTCAAAGTATTTTTGCAATCATTATCCCTCATACATATATACATACATACATATTCATTGGTATCGACGTAAATATATATGTACATATGTACACACAAAGCAAATAAGTGGACCGCACATTATTTTTGCCAATAACATTAATAATATTTATATTTCAACGGCAATGGGGGTTTCTATGAGGAAAGTCAAACCACATAAATAAATAAATATGTATACATATGTATGTACTTATGTGACGACGGTCCAAAAGGTTATCATTAACGTCCCAGTTATATTATATACACAATATTATTTGCATGGAAATACAAGATGTAGGAAAAACTCTACAAAAAAAGTGGAGGCGACACGCAGCGAAACGAGAGTTCAATGGGGAGGGTAATGATGGAGGACAGTGTTGCGATTAGAATGCGATTGTTTGGAAACTTCATGAATACAAGTGTGCTATTGTTGTTCCACTTACTTTTGCAGCTGTTGATTATGGTTATAAGGTAGCAAAAGCGAAAATGCAACAAAAATATATACATACAAATGTAAATATATATTAATTTAGATGTATGTGTGGTTTAGTGTGTGCATAACAGCATATTAGAGTATAAACATGTTAGTTTAGAAAAAATTATATGATAAAATATGACTTGATTCTTGATTTTATGTATTTCAACTATTTTTATTGACCTCGGTCCAGTTTTGCGCACGTTACCCTCCTACATACATATATATTCATATGTTCTTATATACATATGTATGTATTGAAGTATAGAAGTATCAATGCATTTAATTTATCTACACACAAACGAACCTACATATAGAGACTTAAATAAAAATATGTATATTATTTCCATAATCATAACCTGTCCTTATAAAGTGACAATATATTTCCAACACTGTTTACTATTTGCATACGCTTCTAATTGAACTAAATGTGAATTTTTCGTAAAATTAATTTTTTATGAATCATAACAAGGTGATGTTAACAGCCTAACCTCACTTTTCCGTTATGAATTTAAAGTGGATTTAGATTGGCAATAGGAAATGATAAACTACCTAAAAGGTAATTTTTCTGGCAATATTGACAACTCTTTTTTAAGGTAGAAGTCTGGTAGCTTATGCCTGTTTTCATGTCTTCTTTGGAGGGTGGTTTTCATAGGAAAATAAAAATGAATTATTTCGAATATTTGAAGTGTTTTTATTTACATATTGAAAATATATAAAAAAAAAAGTATTTGAAAAAATTTAATATTTTATTACTATTATTAATGTCGCACGAAGTTGGAACCTCAAAAAAATGCACGTTCGTGGCCCGAGTGGTTTTGGTTCTTGATGTTATCTGAAATCTAATATTCTTATTTATTCTTAATCTAGAGACATGTCATTCCGGTCGGAACTACTGAAGTTAAATTTCAAGGGTAAATAACAAAATGGCGGATTTTGAAAAAAAAAAAATCCTTTTATTTTAGCAAAGAGAGGGTTGTAAAATAAAAAGTTAGGGACGAAAAAAATTCTCGTTAGTGCTAACGAGGGACTATAACTGTGTAAAACAAGCCTGTTAAAATTTGAAAACAATCGGTTTAGTAGAAAAAAGTTAGGAACCGGGCCGACAAGAAAAACAATGTTTTGAGAAAAACGCGTTTAAAGTTCAACAACTCCGAGAGAGAGGACTCCGAGGCGCACTAGGAAACTCGTTTAACACCCGAAATATTTCGAAATTCTGTCTGAAATTTTCACAGTATATTCTCAAGTCATTCTACTTTCAAATTAAGCAAAAAAAAATTTTCCCATTTTTTCAACCCAAGTTACCAGACTACTACCTTAAATAATTTAAACTCATCCTTTCTAACAATTAAAAATTGAAATTAACATTTTTTTTATTGTCAAGTATTTTTCTTCTGCCTTGAATCGTATACAAGTGACCTGGTCTACGGAAAGGAGGCTTAGGTGTAGAGAAACGAACGAGAACGAGAAACTGACGAAACGAGTTGTTTATTTTTAACAGCTGTTTCCCAGAAAACTACATAGTTTTCGCACGTTAGCTCCCTTTTCGTAGACCAGGTCACATATATAAATAATATGCAAGAAGAATATAGCAGCCGCAAAACCAGTATACCCCAAAATTTGGATCATGCATGTCAACTATATCTGATCAAAGACAATTGTGTGATTTATCGCAGAAAGAAAAATACAAACTTAAATAACTACTATTTTGAATTGATATTCTGAGAATTTCGGTTATTTAAATTTCTTGAAAGGAACGAATGAATGAATTAATATTTTTTTTATTTATTTATATTAGTTTTTTAAATAATTTACTCAAGCCTCTATCTCTAAAAAAAATCGTCACTATAAAGATTTTTTGGGCTTTGCAACAATACCACGGGTTCGTCACTATTTTTACTGCCACCAGTGCATATGTACTATATGTTTTAGCGATCTGATCTGAACAATTTGCATAGAATGTAGTGTTTCTTTGACCAATAATTCATGGTAAATTTCGTGAAAATTTCTCATTGAATAAAAAACTTTTCCACACAATGGCATTATCTTGATCGCTCAGTTTGTATGGCAGCTATATGCTAGCGGCTGTTCCAAGAAATGAGTAGATTATTGAGAAGAAGAAGACGTGCGCGAAATTTTATTTTTTTCATTCCTTTTTCTGTGTGAAATTTTAGACCCTAAAAGACGATTAAATTTTTGAATTTTGGAAGAAACATACTTCATATGCGGTAAGATTACTGTAAAAAGAGTTTTTTTTAAAAAAAATATGATTGTCTGTGACTGTTTTCTATGTCAGACAAAATGAATTGGAGAGTATATCCCTTTCAGTTCACAAATGGATAACTGAAATGCTACCAGAACTATCTGTACTGACAGAAGTATTGTCAAAGTTGTCAAATTTCCTTTCCGCTTTTTTGTTCCTTATTCAATGCTTTATAAAAAATGTTACAGTGAACGGATTTAGTTCAAATATGCGCCGTTTCGTTTGATAATATGTTTCCATCTAGACGGCAACTTCATAATACCCCTCTCCTAGTAGCACCTCTCCTTATTTGCGAAGAACTCGGACAGCCACTTTTCACAAGCCTATTTTAGGTTCAACTTTACACCAACAAGGGCGTTCGGTTTGGACAGGGACAGGTGGTAATCACTTGGCGCTATGTCCGGGCTATATGATGGATGCGATAAAACCTCCCATCCGAGCTCCCTTAGCTACTGACGAGTTATCAACGAAGTGTGCGATCTGGCGTTGTCCTGGTGGAACACTACACTCTTCCTGTTGACCAATTCTGGACGCTTCTGGTTGATCACCTGCTTCAAGCGGTCCAGTTGTTCGCAGTAGATGGTAGAATTAAGCGTCTGGCCATATGGGAGCACATAGTGGATGAAGTGGATGACTCCCTTACAATCTCACCAAACACACAGCAAAACCTTCCTGGTCGTTAATTCCGCCTTGGCCACTTTTTGGGGACGATTCAACGGCCTTCGACTGCGTCCACGACCTTTTTCGCTTGATATTGACGTATGTGATCCATTTCTCGTCGCCAGTCACCATCCGCTTCAAAAATGGGTCGAGTTCGTTCCGCATATCGCAGGTGTCGATTCAGTCCAGAAGGTTTTTTTGTGTCAAATCATGCGGCACCCAAACATCAAGCTTTTTTGTGTATCCAACCTACTGCAGATAGTTTAAAATGGTTTGGTGACTAAATCCCATCTTCTGGGCGATGTCAAGAGATGCCACATGCCGGTCACACTCGATGTTTTTCATGATTTGATCGGTATTCGTCGTCACAGGTCTTCCGCCGGCTGGTTCATCCATGGAGTCGTTTTTACTCTCTCTGAATCGTCGAAACCATTCCGGTAGCGCTTTATACACAGACACGAAAATTTAAAAGGGAAAAAAGGCGAAAGGGAGATGTTTGACAACCTAATATTTTGACAGCCTCGGATATGAATGACAGCATTCTTCATAACATTTTTATACGTGCCAATTTGTGAATTAAAATATATACAAATAAATAAGGGGTGTAGTTCACACTAGATCACACACAATCTTATACCACTATAATTTTACTTATTGTATAATTTACTTATAAATAAATAGGCAACATAATAATTTCTCTAGGAAATAAACTTTTTTATTGAAAAATTCTTGCTGAAAACAAAGAAGCCAGATTAATACTAGCTTACAATTATCTTTTCAACATTGAAAAAGAACTACTTATACCAATACTGACCACAAGACGACATCCAAAAATGGCTTAATTCTTGGATAGCATCACAAGATGAACAGTTTTACCGTCACGGCATTCGAGCTTTGCCAGAAAGGTGAGAAAAAGCTGTGTCTAATGATGGCCAATATATCGAATAGCTCATTTGTAACCATTTCCTTACAAAAAATTACATTTTTATTAAAAAAAAAAAAGAGATAACTTGGTTGCGCACCTAATATAGTCCACAGATCATTGAGGCTTGGAGTACCTTTACATATGGTTTGCATTAACATCAAAAAGTGAATAAGAAAAGAACATAAATATAATGGTGCACTATTTCAACAGCGACAAACTTATTTGACACACTGTACGCAATAATTTGTTAATTAGTGAATTTCAATAACGAAAACTGGATTGAAAAAATAACGCATATTTGTAAACAACTACTAAGTTGCAAAATAATAACAACAGTTTTGAGAGTGTAGCCGTCAACATTCCAAAATTACCATACCCGTTAGCAGTGTGTAAAAAGCAAAAACAAAAATTAATATAATAATTTTAAAAGCGCTTTGCATATAATTACACAAACAATTGCATTGGCAACAGACAATATGAATGGTGCACTGCTGCACCTACCAATAAACAACATTTTCAATTAACATACATACATACACAAACATGTCTATGCGGCTACATACATATGTATGTAACGGGTGATTTTTTTGAGGTTAGGATTTTCATGCAGTAGTATTTGACAGATCACGTGGGATGTCAGACATGGTGTCAAAGAGAAAGATGCTCAGTATGCTTTGACATTTCATCATGAATAGACTTACTAACGAGCAACGCTTGCAAATCATTGAATTTTATTACCAAAATCAGTGTTCGGTTCGAAATGTGTTTCGCGTCCGTGTCCGATGAGCGATGAGGCTCATTTCTGGTTGAATGGCTACGTAAATAAGCAAAATTGCCGCATTTGGGGTGAAGAGCAACCAGAAGCCGTTCAAGAACTGCCCATGCATCCCGAAAAATGCACTGTTTGGTGTGGTTTGTACGCTGGTGGAATCATTGGACCGTATTTTTTCAAAGATGCTGTTGGACGCAACGTTACGGTGAATGGCGATCGCTATCGTTCGATGCTAACAAACTTTTTGTTGCCAAAAATGGAAGAACTGAACTTGGTTGACATGTGGTTTCAACAAGATGGCGCTACATGCCACACAGCTCGCGATTCTATGGCCATTTTGAGGGAAAACTTCGGACAACAATTCATCTCAAGAAATGGACCCGTAAGTTGGCCACCAAGATCATGCGATTTAACGCCTTTAGACTATTTTTTGTGGGGCTACGTCAAGTCTAAAGTCTACAGAAATAAGCCAGCAACTATTCCAGCTTTGGAAGACAACATTTCCGAAGAAATTCGGGCTATTCCGGCCGAAATGCTCGAAAAAGTTGTACTTTTAAGTGTTTGAGGTCAGGTGTTAGGCAAAACAACTTGCTTACAATGTATATACACATGTACATACACATTAGGGTGTTCGTAAATTTCTTGAGTTGTTTTTTTTTTTTTTTGCAAACCCCTGCTTTACTTTCAGTTTTTGCCCTAAATCGTGCCTAATAAGAATCTTTTCCCATGTACACACACATATAACATGAGATTTTTTTATAATTATTGTCTCAAAATGGCTGGCTCGAAACCGGTTTTAGGCCCATAGTCTCTTAAGGGGTTACATGGGTTTCACAGCTTCAAAAAATGGAAATTTTTTTTGTCTTATTAAATTCAATAACATCTCTAGAATATTGTCCTAAATTTTCAAGTTGATCCGACTAATAGTTTCGAAAATACAGCCTTGAAAACTGGACGCTCGAAGTCAGGTATAAGCTGAGGGCGCAGTAGGTAAAACTTTAAACGCTTTTTTTCTCAAAACTTTGTTTTCAAAGTCGGTTGTCAAGATTTCTCGCGAACTACTCAAGCAATCTTGATGAAATTTTACACACGTCTTCGAGATATCATTTACAAGGTCTTGAACGAAGGATTTTTTTTTCAATTATAACTATTAAAAAACAAAAATCGAGAAATTTTCATCGAAATTTGCATTTTTTTATAAAAACGTCTGTCAAAAATCCAATTTTCATTTTTTTTGTTTCCTTCGTCCAATACCTAGTTTATTGTCTTTACTAAAACACGTATTTTTTATTTTTATTTCGGATGATCCTGAAAGAAGTTCTGCTGACAACGCGGATGCACCTTTTTTCCGAGGGACTGCCGGAAATGGCGTCGTAATGACTGCCATTTTGATATTTTTTTTTTTAAAATGTTACAAAATGTTTATTAAATATGAGTCTTTTAAATAAAAATAATTTCATTAAAATATTTTATATGTAAAAAAAATTATTGAAAAAAGACCATTTTTTGCCTGAGGATACCCATGTAACCCCTTAAGAAAAAGTGTTCAGAATGAGCAATAGACCATTTCCTGCTTACGCGATTTTTTCCCTTTTTTTGGCTCCCTTTAAGTTAACCCGCTCTAATGCATGTATATTCATGCATATGTACATACATATGTATGCGTACTCATAGTATATGGAATATA
>JAPZAG010002639.1:0-15343 GCA_027475135.1 Bactrocera correcta | reverse complement strand
ACCAATAATGAATTTTATTCTTAAACCAATTTTACATCAAGTCAAACAAGAAAAAAAAAATTTGATGAGTCAGTAAAAATAAAAGTTGATAACAGGAAGTAAGCATTAATTACAATTTTTGCAAGTAAGTATTAATTACAATTTTTGCAATGTTTTAAATAATAAAATAAATTTAATGATACATATGTTCTTATTATTTTATTGGTGTCTTATGAAGTCAAGCAAATAAATTTGATGAGTCAGTAAAATAAAACAATAGTGAGTGCACAAAAGTTGATAACAGGAAGTAAGTATTATTTACAGTTGTTGTATTGTTTTAAATAATAAAATAAACTTAATGATATGTTCTTATATTTATTGGTGTCTTCTTGGTTTTGGTGGGAGTTGATGTGACGATATAACTCACTCAACATCACCTGTCAGAGCCGGCCTCTACTGATTTTGTGTTATTGTGAGAACTCAGAAGATTAGTCACTGAAAATAAATTGTCTATGTTGTGATATATTTTAAATCTAAAGGTAAACAGTGAGGGAACAGTGTGTGATGTTCGATGGATGAATGTTCCTTACTAATATTTGGGTTTCTTTTAATACGATTTTAATTTTATATCGTTCATCCCTTTATGTCAGTTATCTGTCACTTGAGGTATACGAGAAGTTAACTCTATTCCCAAAAGTCTTTTTCATTCAACCACTAATGGTTTTGTCATTTGTTGTATTTGTAATCTCTTTTGCATATACTATATGTATATTAGTAGTCATGTATAGTATATATATTTGCGGACATTACTCTTTAGTTTTCAAAAACAACTCTGTGGCAATGCAATGTGCAGGCGTTCAGAGCGTTTGATTTTATGAATCGCACAGTCCACCAGTGAGCGCTGCGACCATACTACTTTCTCCTTCTGTGTTGTTAACTATCTTAGCACTTATTTTATAGCACACGTACACAACTCATGTATAGAATGTGTGTGCTATTTTTTCGCTGACTCTTTTTAAACTTCTTCTTCATACACTTTCACTGACTGTTTGTCCAAGTATGTACTCGCTTTAATAGCAATACAGGCAACTAGTCTAAATATACGTGTGTCTGTTTGTTTGTGTTACTGTCCACAGTGTGATTGCGGTTAAAAAATGGCTGACAAGAAGTTAATTAAACTTCCGTTGTAGTTTCTGCTTCTATTTACTACTAATATTTATAACTACTACATATGTATGTATATGCTAAAATGTTGTTTTACAGAGCATTTAGCTTAAAGACACTGTTTTGTTCACTTAATTTAAGTAATTTGAAAATCAATGGAGTTTAAATATTTAAAGACTTACCCGGTAGAATGATCGTGTAATTTTTCGTCCAGTAATTGATAGACTTCGGATATGCCTCTGACTGACACACAAGTGCTATGTTTTGACCGGTGGCAGCACCGACTAGCTGATTTTATATCCTGTATATACATAATTAAATTTGTGGGCGAAACTGGGAAAAGGTCTTAATCTTACGGACGAATTAAGGTTACCTCAAAATTATAAACTGTTTCTTTTTAAAGATCCTTATGTTGATTTTCATCGGCCAGTTAAAATGACAGTTGTATGCTTTATTTGGTTTTTCTCAACAATTGGTCGAAGATTATATTCTTCCAGCAATAATCTGTATCGATTAGTGAAGATATTTAGTCATATAAAAAGTTTTTCATTCATGAACTTGATACTGACTTAAACGGCTTAAACGGCCGCCTCATGCTATAGTGACCCGATATTGGCGGCCACGTAGATGAGGAGTTTTTTGGAGAGGAAGAAGTTAAGGGAACTCTTTGTCCTCAGTAAGGCTAGCTTTTCACCAGTTTTATGGTTTCGAACTGGTCTATTTCCTCTTAGTGTTCATGCGGTAAGTTTGAGAATAGTTGCGTATGCGAGCTGTAGAAGTTGTTGTAAGAAAATAAGGTAGAAATAATCCAACACGTCTTCCTTGATTGCCCCGTCTATAAAAGTTCAAGGCTTAGACACCTGGGAGCTCACAATTTCAGACATACCTATAAACTGGTGAGAACAAAAATATAATACTTAAGAATTTTTTTATTTACATTAGCGACAAACCGCACTATCATTTCATTAGATCAGGTAACGAGGGTTTTATTTTATGGGTTTTGCTGCCCTCAAAACTTCTCGTTTTGCCTGCCTTTCAGAATACTATAGTTGCGAGTATATTTATACTCTCGCAACAAAGTTGTTAAGGAGAGTATTATAGTTTTGTTCACATAACGGTTGTTTGTAAGTACTAAAACTAAAAGAGTGAGATATAGGGTTATATATACCAAAAAGATCAGGGTGACGAGTAGAGTTGAAATCCGGATGTCTGTCTATCCGTCCGTGCGTGCAAGCTGTAACTTGAGTAAAAATTGAGAAATCATGAAATCATTGGCGTGGCCCCGCCCCCTACTAAGTTTTTTACATATCTCGGAAACTACTTTACTTTTTACTTTGTCAACCAAACTCTATAGAGTCGTGTCCTTCAGGCATTTCCATATACGATTCAAAAATGGAAGAAATCGGATAATAACCACGCCCACCTCCCATACAAGGGTTATGTTGAAAATCAGAAACATTAAATTTTATGGAAGAAATGGCAGAAAGAAGCTGCATCCAGGCTTTTTTTAAAAATTGAAAATGAGCGTGGCGTCTCCCACTTATGAACCAAAAACCATATCTCAGAAACTACTCGACCGATTTCAATGAAATTAAGTATATAATATTTTCTTAACAAGACATTTATTTTCTTAACATGACATGTACGAAATATGGGTCTTCTTCCAATATAACCCTATTTAAATTCCATCCGATGCCTTCTCTGTATAATATATACATTAGGAACCAATGATGATAGCGAAATAAAACTTTACACAAATACGGTATTTGAGCTGAGGTATCCCTCGTGAAAAAATTGTCGTGATCGGACTATAACTTTTCAATGTCCCTGATATTAAACACGAAGAACTCAGTGCCTAACCTAACCTAACCTTCACCGAAAATATTGGTGAATCTCTCAGATATTTTGATGTAATTTAGAGGGCATAATTTTTATACTCTCGTAGGATACGTTTTGCTATTTGTAAAAACATGTCTTTAGAATTTAAAAATATAACATTTAATTATTAAAATATATAATATTTATTACTTCTAAGTCAAACCTGTATAATCTTACCCATGTACGAAATAAAATTTGCATTAACTTCGAAAAACGATTTTTTTTTTTTTACATAGTCCTCAATACAGTTAAAATAAATGAAAATGCAATTCAATACTCGAAGTACACAAATTGATCTAATCTAATTAATTTTCCAGCAAAATAAAAAAATATGTAAATGACGGATAATGAAATCTCGATTATCACACTATCATGCGAGAGTATAAAATGTTCGGTGACACCTGAACTTAGCCCTTCCTTACTTGTTTTACTTCCTGTTAGTTCTGAACTCCTTAAGGCAAGGGACCACCAGTTGTCTCAATAGCTTTTAAACCTAATTGAGACTTCAATATTTCCATAAGCAAATTTTTTGCGTTTGTACGAGTACAATACGTATAGTTCCTAAGCAATGATATTCATTATTATTAATAATAATAATTTGCCTCTGGCAGCAGTAAAAGCAATAACTAAGGTTAGAAGGCAGAAAGATGCAACATATATGTGATATTTTGATTTCAATTTCACATATTTTCCTTATTACATTTTAGTAAATATCATAAATCGACCGATATTTAGGGCGTATATTAATTGACCATTTTTATTTTTTTTTTTTTTTGCATTATTACAATTATTAAGAGAAGCAGATTTTCTCTGAGTTTCATTAAGTTGCCTCACATAGCATACCGATATATAGGATTTATTATCAGCCGATAGTTCAAAAATCTTTATATAAGGTATATGAGGATAAGAAAAATATAAAGCTATTCAACGCCAGTTTGATGGAAGCTATCTGTTATGGTGGTGTCACTAATTAGAAACTTCTAGAGATAAAAAAACAACGTATGCTTCAAATTGACAAATCAAAAATTAAAAATTAACTCGCAAATAATGCGAAACATGGCTAAATGTACTCTGGTAATCCTCTGATAATTTACATATATAATAATATTAGATGTTATATTTCTTTTTGGGTATTACACACTTTCTGGAAAACGTAATAAATTCTGTTTAGGGTATAATAAAGGAATTGCTGGAGAAAAACAGTGATAGTATAGATGATTGCCATATTACAATAATAATTTATGATCTTTCCCTAAGCATGTTTAATTTAATACATATGTATACTTACTATGCACAACCAACATTACGCGCTTGCTGACGCTGCGGAATGCCATTCAGGCGATGCATAAATATCACCCATATTAAGGCCTTGTACTTTAGTGATCGTCAGGTAGAAGCCATTGTAGGCGATGACTGGAGAATAGAGAGAATAGGTTTTTTAAAAACATTCCACATTTTAAGTACAGCAGAAAGGCATATTAAATGTATATTTATAAAAATTTTATAGAAATAATTAAATAGTGGAGATAAATATTTTAAGTATTAGTATGTCAATTTGTTTTCATTTGAAATTTTGAATATACGATATAATTACTTCTAACCAACTAATTTGCTTCTTCTCTCAGTTTTATCAGCAATCAACTTATTATTATATCGTATTTCTAAAAACCCAAATTTCTGGTACAAATAAGCTGCAAATGTAATTTGCCTTTGGATTCTACACAATGAATTCCAATTTTTCGATAGTATATAAATATATTTTGGTGGGCTAACAACTGTATTTTTAAAGGGAAATTTTCGAATATTTTTTAAAATCTGTCATTTGATTAGATTTTAATTCTTCAACAATGGTGGTAAAATAGTAAAGTAAGCAAAGCTTTACAATTAATAATATTTTTTTCCTTTGGAATCATTTTGAATAAATATAATGTTGACTAAGGTACAAGTCGGTGGTTTCTGTTTTTAATACGGATTTTTCTAAACTCGCAATTGATTTGATAGAAAAAAAAAAAAATTTTAGCTCTTTGGGGCCAAAAAAAGTTCTTTTCAGTTTTTTTTTTTTATTATTTCTACAGCATTAAAAATTTTCCTAAATCTTTATTAATCTGAATTTTTCAATGGTTAAACTTTCGTAACCAGTATAAAGGGGTTTTAAAGGTTTTTTGAAAAGTGTTTTTCCTTGGGAAATTTATGGAATAAAAGATCCATAAAATTTTAAGGGCTTTGAATACAAAACTTTCTTTAATAAATCTTTTTCAATTAAAATATTAAAAAAAAATGTGCTTTTCAGTAAAATTTTAATTTTTTTTTTTGCACAGGGGAATTGTTTGCCAGGATTTGAAACCCCCAAAATTTGCGTCGGAGCCTTTAAAAGGGTATATTAAATAATCGGTATGTTGAGCTGAGTCGATTAAGCCATGCCCGTCTGTCTGTCTGTCCGTTTTATGTATTTGAACTAGTCCCTCAGTATTTAAGATATCGTTTTGAAATTTTGCTCGCCTTCTCTCTTCAAGAAACTGCTCATTTGTCGGAACTGCCGATCGGACCACTATAACATATATGTAGCTGCCACACAAACTGAACGATCGGAATAAAGTTCTTGTATAGAAAACTTTCATATTTGACAATGTATTTTCAAAGTTAGCACAGGTTATTTTCTAAAATAATAATGTAATATACGAAAAAATTGCTTAGATCGGCTTACAATAGCATATAGCTGCTACACCAAATGAAAGATCGGAATCTAGGGATGATATGGAAAACTTTTGCATTTGATAAGATATATTAACGAAATTTGGTATAGATTATTTTTTAAGGCAACAATGAAATCTTCGAAGAAATTGTTCAGATCGGTTAACTATAGCATATAACTGAACGATCGGAATCAAATGCTTGCATGGAAAACTTCCTCATTTGACGATATATCTTCACGAAATTTGGTATAAGTTATTGCTCATAGAAATAATATAATATCGGAAGAAATTGTTCAGATCGGCTCAATTTAGCATATAACTTCCATACAAACTGAACATATACCGATAGTTACTTAAAGAAATGCACCTGTAAAGGATATATTAGCTATTAGTTAAAAAGTTTTGTTTTGTGTCCGAAGAAACCCATGTAACCCCTTAACAACAACATTATATTTTTAAGAATTATTTAAAATTATTTTTCTAAAATCCCACCCGTATGACTCTTTCTCATCCTTTGAGAACTTTTTTCGAAAGCTTCCCTTTAATGACATAACGCTTCAACAGAACATACTTGTAGTATAGGGAAGAAAAAGCTACACAAAATATGAAAATATTTGTAAGAATCTTTTTTAGACATACTAATTTAAAAAAAAAAATTATAAAATACTAATAATTAATTTTATGGGCAAGCTATATTATGAAATTTTAAAGTGAAGACTGAGATGCATTTCAATTTTCATTTTTTAAAATCACATATGTATTTTAATATTACTTTTTATGTTTGCTGTCGAAATCACAGGCTCTTTATTAGTGGTTAATCCAACTAGATATCAACTTTGATATCTATTTCAAGTATCCAAAAATGAGAATTTTTATGTGTTATAACTGGAAACGGTTCTCTGTATTAAGAAAAGCAAACCATTTCAGGATCGTAGAAATATTTTTCAATTTTTAAAACGGAGAAATATAGATGCAAATAATAGGTTTAGTAAAAGGAAACCCATTATTTTTACATCTAATTGAATGTTTTATTTAGCATAGTTAGAATGATCCCATCTTGGATTCGATAACTTGTGTTCATTTTAAAGATAATTTTCATAATACAACTGACATAAAAATCACCGTCTCCATTGGTAAGAAACTGGGATAGTCGATTATAACAAGCCTCTCTTAAGGTGAATTTTATTCTCAAACCAGCCAGGATTATAAGGTGGAAACTAAGCTCTTGGAGCATCTGGCGAGGCAACAACGTGAAATATGGATTTAAAAAGCCATATATTGGAAAAATAATTTCTTTACTCTACTATACGTTATATAGTATATACACATTAGAATACAAAGTTTTTGATCTTTGAAAGTCAGTAAAACTTCATAACTAATGGGGTTTTTGAGGAATCAATTTTTGTAAACATAAACCTAAAGTTCTTGGTAAGGTAAGGTCTGTAACATTCCAAAAACTTTCTTTGCTTTCAAATGTGGTTTAAAGTATACACAATTCGCGTTCTGTAAAGAATGTGTTTCGCGCGCTTTGCTCAATTCACAGTAAATATATTCAGCCTACTGAGTGTACATTTCGCAACAGCATAATAGAGGATCGATCTGGCGCCGTTTACAGCATCTCATGGAACGACTTGGCTCATTTTACGTCGATATCTTATATTGAAAGCGCACGAAATACAAAAGTCAGCTAAGTATTAAGACGTATGCTTCCATAATTATATATAGTATACATACATATGTACAGGCATACTCTTAAAATTAAAGGTTATAAAATAAACTAATAATAATTAAAATGCCTCAAAATTATATTGTCCAAAAATATTTTCATATTCTTTACTCACCTTCGGTATTGTTGGGCAGCGGTATGGGTTCGCCACCTTCACGACGTCACGTTATAGTCGATGTCGGTGAACCAATTGCTGCACATTTCAGTGTTACGTTAGCGCCCTCCCGTATCACCATATCCATGCTGGTGGGATAATCGATGATATCGGGTGGGACTGTTTCGCGAAAACCGAATACCGTAACAACACAGAATCAATTAAAAGATTGGTGGACCAAACAGTCACAATCATTGTTATGTTGTCTAGCGAAGTCATCATCACCGTCGACAACATCATGATGTAATAGATGATTTAGACGAGGCACGTGATTTGTATGTAGCAACAGCGTTGAAATGTTAAAATTTGCCAGCAGGCAGATTGGTGTGTCCTATTGGGATATTGTTGCTTGCCGCCGACAGGTAGGATTGCACGATAATTTTAATGGCATTCGGGGTTTTCAAGCAGACAAGAACCATCACATTTAATTGTTGAGAGCATGAATTCTACAGTTGGAAAAAAGAATAGAAGAGAACACATGATAGTAAAATATTATATATAAAAATATTTATAGTATATCACCTAAAAAAGGTCTGCAAGTTAACTGTAAAATAAATCGGATCATGCTTTAATTCTATTCCGATTATATTGCTTGATTTGTTAAGACTGTGTTATGTACATAGTATACTAGACAATTATTATTTTTTTTGGAAATTTGGATATGAAACACTTTTTTTCACAAATTTTTTTATTTGTATGAAAAAAAATCCCACAGTTATATTTGTATGTAAGTGTATTTATGTTCAATTCCTTTGATGGTTTAAGTGGCAGGCACTTTTGAAAAATTAAAAAATAAAAATAATAACAATCAAAAAATTAAAATAACAGTAATAAATAATGAATTCAGTCGTGTTACATATAAGTAAATAATAAATTTCTAAATAAATATATTTAATAATAATAATAATACTATTCTTTAAAAATTAGCGTATAAAAATATTTTAAGTAAAAGTAATAATTACGAAAAAAATAAAAATAAAAATAAAATAAAAATACTAATTATGAAAAATTAAAAAATAGAAATAATAATAATTGAAACATTAAAATAACTGTAATAAATAATGAATTCAGTCGTTTTACATATATTTTTGCCACTGCGCGTGCTCAATTCTGCTAAACAGCAGCGACAACGTCGAATTCCTTACTTTGATTCTATCGGCTCTGTTAGCTTTACATTATCTGGCCCGGCGCGCTTTTCAGAATTCATCGCAAACAACGGCCACGGCGCTATGGCGGTTTTGTTTACTTTTTGAATTTTTTAATTCGTAATATCTTTTGAATGGAAAGTCCAATTTAAAAACTATTTTATAGGTAGTTAAATGGTCTTGACCATAAAATAATTTATTTAGATAAGGATTAATATAAACACATAAATAGCATGATTTGCATTTGGTTAGCATTTTCATTAATGTTTAAAATGAAAAAAGTTGTTGTAGTGACATATGTAACTACAATAGTTGGACATATGCTACGGAGTTTTTTGTAGACATTATAATGTTCTTCAATATTGTTGTACATTATTTTGTTCTATTGCTAATAGTTTCGGCAGCGCATTCGACGAAAAACATTTTAAGACTCATTTTTCTATTCCTTCGGTTACATTGTTCAAATTTTACCAAGGATCCTTAATTTTTTTCAAAATTAAATGCAGCTTATGTCAAATTGGAAGAATGTAGCATTCTACTGGTGAAATAATTTTTTAAATCGGCCCAGTACTTTTTAAGCCTATTCATCACAAACATACAATAATTGGTACAAATCTTTCCTCTTTATAATATTAGTATAGATTAAAATTAAAAAAGTTGTTGTAGTGACATAACTACAATAGTTGGACATATGCTACCACGGAGTTTTTTGTAGACATAATGATGATCTTCAATATTGTTGTACATTATTTTGTTCTATCGCTAATAGTTTCGGCAGCGCATTCGACGAAAGATATTTTAAGACTCATTTTTCTACTCCTTCGGTTACATGGTTCAAATTTTAGCAAGGATCCTTAATTTTTTTTCTAAAAGAAATGCAGCCTATGTCAAATTGGAAAAATGTAGCATTCTACTGGTGAAAAAATTTTTTAAATCGGCCCAGTGTTTTTTGAGCCTATTCATTACAAACATACAAACATACAAAAATAGGTACAAACCTTTCCTCTTTATAATATTAGTATAGATAAATTATATACTCAACTATACTCAATATATAATATTATAAGAATGGATTCATACCATAATGACAATAATCAATCTCCAGGGCGCACAACTGTTTTAAAATTTAGCATTGGATATATTTTCTATATTTCTGAAATATAAATAATATAAATATTATCAATGAAAGTGTTTATTTTTTTTTTTTTTTGTTTTATCAATTGCCAAAACGGCTCCTAATTTAGGCCTCTAATTAACGATATTCCCTCAATGGTAGAGCAAATTGTTATTGTCATTTTTACTAGCGACTACGATGTCAATAATAATATCCCTCAAAAAATTGGATCGCATATTATGTATACAATGTACTTCTACTTAAGTTGGTAATTTTTGTGTTAAGTCTCAGATACGATTTTTGAACTAAAAATATAGTGACCAAATATAAGATTATCTAAGTAAACAATGCTCTTCATAATTAAATAGTTTGTAAAAATCATTTATTAATTATAAATATTATTTATAATTACATTATTATAAATATTATAAATATTAACTCAACCATGATTAACACTCATATTTTGAAACTTGACAGATCACTCGTGAGTCGTCTCAAGCTGTCATTTTATTTTTGTTCAGTATTGTTTGGAATTTCATCATGGAAAGACTTACGCCTGAACAACGTTTAGAAATCATTGAACTTTATTACGACAATTCGCGTTCTGTAAAGAATGTATTTCGCGCGCTTCACTCAATTTACGGTCAATATATTCAGCCTACTGAGTATACAATTCGCAACACCATCGCCCATATTGAGACCCAGCATTCAATATTGGATAATAATAGGGGGTCGATCTGGCGCCGAATGCGGCAACACGAATTGACGTATGGAACGATAATGTTCTTCCCAGATATTTGACTTGCGTCACATATCTGATGCTGACCCCATTCATACGAACAACCGGTGGACGAACCGTTGACAATCTGCCCTTAAGTAGAATTGCTACCATTTTCTCCTTCGATATGTCAATCCCCACACCTACATCCCAAATATTAGCGATCTCTATGAGATCTCCTCCCGCCCGCTCTAGCTCAGACCGCGGGCGACCTTCGACCAAAAGAAGAAGGATGATTTCACGAGGGCGCGCTCAACAATGCCACAGTAAATCGGGCAGACAATTGACATCATAAGATGCCCAGCTGGCCTTAAATGCACAGTTGCGACAATGGGGTGCATTGACGCAACCGGCAGCTTTGTGGCCTTCTTGACCGCACCTTCGGCAGACATCCGATCCAGCCCTACATTCAGCTACCCTATGGTCGAAACCCATACACCGGCAGCAGCCAGCGACGGAGTTTTCCGGTCGCACCCGGAAGGAAAACCACTCCAAGAGAGCGGACATCAGCTTGTCCGTACCCTAAAGGACGACATTGGTGCTAGCGTCAGCGGTCACCTTCCAGGGACGACTTACCATCCCAGACCTCTGGGACGCCGGGCTGAGGTCCTGGAAGTTCAGCCGGAGTAGCTCTTCCATGAATTCCTGATGGGGGATCTCCGTATGGACCCCCTGAACCACAACCCGACGATCCAACTTCCGGTTGACAGCCACGTCCATCCTTACCTCCTCGAATTTCTTATTATTCGCCACCCGTTCCCTCCCTAGAACAGAGAGAGGGCGAGTAACAGCTGCACCCCCCTTAATTGGACGTACTACGTGGACCCTCACTCCAACTGAGGGACCCACCTCCTTAACTACCTTTTTATCACTTCCTTAGAAGAAGTTGCAGACCCCTTACTCCTGACCACGTCCGATCAGGTCTCCTCAGGCTTCGACGTCACCGGTGCGATTGCTTCCAGTACAGGAGCTAGAGGCGCTGGCATCGGTGCCGACGCAGCCGGCATTGACTTGCTCGGCGAGAGAAGTGTCTGCAACAACTTCCCTTAAGGGCATCCACTTGACCGCGAAAATGGGCGTTCTCGGAAATACCCGTCATCAGGAGCGCCTCATATTTTGAAGCAAGCTCCAACATCGTCATTTTCTCTTCAGGAAACTACTAATTTGCTGCCATACAAACTGAACGATCGGAATCAAGTAGTTATATGGAAAACTTTCATATTTGAAAAGATATATTCACGAAATTTGGTATAGATTATTTTCTAAGGCAACAATGAAATCTGAATCAAATGAATGAATGATCGGAATCAAATACTTGCATGGGAAACTTCCTCATTTGACGATATATCTTCACGAAATTTGGTGTGAACTATTGCTCATAGAAATAATGTAATATCGGAAAAAATTGTTCAGATCGGCTCACTATAGCATATAACTGTCATACAAACAAAACTATCGGAATCAAGGGCTTGTATAGATAACTTTCGCATTTGACGTAGTATCTTCACGAAATTTTACATGGATTACTGCTTAAGGTAATAATTTAATCTCCGAAAAAGTTGTTCAGATCGGATTACTATAGAATACAGCTTCCACACAAACTGGGCACATAGTTACTAATAGAAATGAACCTGTGAAGGGTATATTAGTTTCGGTGCAGCCGAACTTAAAGTTTATTCTTGTTTCCTTAAAAATTTGTATTGTTGTTGTTCTCTCTCTATTTTCGGGATGTCTAAATTGCCATTTTGGTAGAATTTCGGCAAGCTTTGCTAAGATAATTTTGATAATATGTGCTCAATGACAGCCGTTTTGTCGTACATCTGAATGTAATAATCACCAAACACGGTAAAGTAGAGCGCTATATATTAGGTGTATGATGGGAATATGGTATTATCAATTTTTCAGATTTATAAAACTTAAATCTTTGGAAACTTAATGCTTTGAAAATAATCTTATTTGTTTCCTCAACGCTACAAAAAAGTTCTTTTGTCGCTGATGGAAAACGTCTTCATTACAATAGTATGAGCTTATAAAATCGATTAAATCATTAATGAGGAAGGCTACGACCGATTGCTGAAAAATGCGCGTGCTATATCGTCACATCAACCCCCACCAAAACCCAGAAGACACCAATAAAACAACAACAATAAATCATTTACTTTATACCAATAGAACAACAACAACAAATCATTAAATTTATTTTCTTATTGTACTTTATTATTTTTTATTGACACAATTAATAAAATTTTCATTTGAATTTTAAATAGTTTAAGTCAGCAATATAAAACATTATTTTCTTACAAACTAAATTGTATTATATTCATAAATTACTAATAATAATTTTTCCCTTTAATTTTAAAATATTAAATCAGCAGAACAAAACATTGCAACAATTACTAATATTAATTTTTCCCTTTATTTTTAAACTATTAAAGTCAGCAGAACAAACATTGCAACAATTGTGTACTAATTAATACTTACTTACTGTTTACCAATTTTAACAATTATTATTGTTTTAATTTTTACTGTATTTTTCTTAACTCATCAAATTTCTTTTACTTATTTACCTTCATGTTAAATTAATTTAAAAATAAAGTTTTGGGTGTAACCTTCAAGAAAATAAAGTGTTTTATTTGGTGCAATTAACGAAGGAACGTAATAATATAACTCGGGGATAGCAATTTCACACCATGACAAACTCAGACTCAAGTTGCTACATCCTTTAAAAACTTTTTAAAAAGCAGCGATTGGGAAGTTTTACCGTCGCCCCGGGGCAACGTCTTGGGGGCGGCAAAACGATCTTTGCTGTTTTTTAATATTCAGAAAAATACTTCAACAAATTTTTTTACAAAATTTATTACAAAAGATAAAGAGTTGTACACCCACAATGTAATAATCTGAATAACAATAAAAAATATTATTTTTTACTCGAATACTCTTCAGCCTTTGAATTTGTCTTATATCTTTCTTAAAAATAGTGATAGAAAGATGCACTTTCCTCTTTGATCGCTGTAAAATTCCATATCTTTTTTTTCAAAATTCTATTGAGAGAATCGCAAGATTGGATAGTCTACCTGACTCATGGTCAATCTCAAGTAAGATTTGATCAATTTAAGTTTGCTAAAAGTTCTTTCACAAGATGCAACTGATACTGGTATAGTGGATATTTGTGTGGCTTCTAGTTCCTAAATTTTATATACTTAATATCGAAGATATTTTGTAAAAATTCACTTTTGTTCGAACCACCTAATGAAACTTGTAAGTAGGTAGATAAAAGGGGTCGGCAGAACATCCTTGGCCCCGGGCGAACGAAGTTGTAGCTACGCCACTGTCTAAAGAAGATACGGCATCAAAAATAAGTAAGTGGCAAGCAAGCAGCGATAAATTGAAGCCAGTCATGACAAACCATGTCGATGAAAATGACATCAAAAGTCCATCAGTGAAAATCCATCACACGTTTTAAAAGATGACAGCAGCATAGTTGAGATGGCATACGAGGTGTGTTCCAAAGCAAACAGGACTTTTTGAATCTAGCGCCCCCGGTGTCGCCATCTATATATCGACTGGTGCGTTAGAAACTGCTAACATTATCGATTATTCGGTGAGAATTTCATGACACTTCATTGATTGAAAGTGAAGTTATTGCGTTTTAAATGTCAGTATGCTTGTGTTATCGGTGCGAAAATGAACTTCGAACAAAGAGCCAACATTAAATTTTGTTTTAAAATTTATAAAACTTTTACCGAAACGATGAAGCGATGATGAAACAAGTTCATGGCGATGATTGTTATCCCGTAGAAGAGTGCACGAGTGGTTTCAACGTTTTTCAATTGGTCGTAAGGATATAAATGACGATCAAAATGTGGGCCAATCACAATCCATGATCACCGAAAATTCCATCGAAACTTTGCGTTCATCAACAGACAGCCGAAATTATCATTGAAGCTCATGGAAATGGAATTTAACCTCTCCAAAATGTTGATTTATCGTATATTGACCGAACATTTGGGCTTACGAAAGGTACATATGTGCACGGTTTGTTCCGCACAAATTGACTGACGACCATAAATTGCTCTCATCGATCGACGCTTGTGAACATTATTTGACCAAAACTCACATTATAACCATTAACCACTCCCCGTTTTCATCTGATATGGATCGGCGACTTCTTCCTTTTCGGAAAAATGCATTTGAAAATAAAGAAAAGCGATATGCAGACGTGAGGCAATTCAAAGGCTTGCACTCGTTAAACACTCGTTCGACATGCTTTTGGACCATGCAAAAAGTATTGTATTGAAGAAGAAAGAGACTGTTTTGAATAAAATGAATTGATTTTGCCGAAAAAAAATATTTGTTCTGTTTTTTTTTTTTAAATCCTGTTTACTTTGGAATGCACTTTTTAAAATTTCTGGAAATAATCGAATCGCCAAACTTTTTCCGTAATAATTTGGTTGTTGTACTGGCTGCTTGGGACGTAGTCTTTTTGGAACCAAACATTGCTAGGATCAACTTCTGGCTTTTTAAATTCGGTTCCATTTTTTAAAAGGGTTCATTATTTAAAAAACGGGTCTACGTAAAAATACCTTTTAAAAAGGGTTTTAAAAATTTTATTTGGTAGCGACATGCAAGTTACAGTTCATTTTAAAAAAGAGGATCGATGTTGACAACCCAAAAACTTTACAACTATCGATTTATAAAAAATGGTTGTTTGA